>BQKN01064291.1:66856-81584 GCA_022839385.1 Asparagus kiusianus
CAAACAATTTATTTAGTGATATGAAATTTATATGAATAAACCAAATAAACAAAACATATGAATCATGTAGTTACATATGAATAAACTAACCATATGAATAATATGAATAAACCATAAAACCAAATATCAACATTACATGTAGTTTGTCCATCAATATGAATAAACCAATAAACCAAACACAATATGTGGTTCTTCTCCCCCTTTGACAACATCAAAAAGGGAAAAAATAGGAGCAACGCTCCCCCTACATTCATGCACTTATAAATAAATGTATGGCCAATACTCCCCCTATCAATTTGCATAAATGACATAAAAAGAACATATATGTGGGCTAAATATCCATAACCATCCATACACATCCATAAACATATGAATCAAAAGCAAAACCAAATTTTTAACACAAATAGCATCCTTAACAGCCTGTTTTTACAATACAATGTTCAGAGGATCTAAAACCCATAAAAAGATAGTCATAAGCTATCATAATTACAATAAATAGAAATAGTTCCACAAGATCACATAGTTTTTAAACGCAAACCATAAAGTTATTACAACTTCAAAATAAAAGTTAAATATCCAGTTTCAGTTCTACAAAACATAAATCCATAAACAGCAAGTATCAATCACCACCATCATTAGATTCAGATGTAGAGCCAGATCCCGAACCAGAAGCAGACCCTTCTTTAGAGCCCTCTTCAGATTCAGTGTCAGAGTTAGAAGAAGGACCCTGAATCCCAAGAGACTGACGCTGATAGCTAAGGAGAGTCCTAACATCCTTCTGAATACTCGAGACCTGAGTCTCAAGACGATCCAGATGGTCAAAGACCTCAGAAGTTGAAATAGTGGAAGCTCTAGAATGAGGACGAGAGGATGATGGTTCAGCAGGAGCAGAGGATAAAGAGTCTGAAAGTTGCTTTCGATAGAGGAAAACTCTATCAAAATACTCCTTGCTTGGATCAACTTTGGTTTCATGAGACAAATCAACATTGAAGTGTTGAAGGATAAGCGTGATGAAACAACCAAAGGGGAGGAACTTGAAATGCTTGCATGCCATATTTTTAAGAAAAACATTTACCCAATTCAATTTTATCTTGGCAAAAATAGCATACACAACATTCACTCTATCAGGAGCAAAATGATCAAAGCTACCGGTCTTAGGAATGAGATTCTGAGCAACAATTCGTGCTATGATTTTGGCTGTGGGATTAAGAGAATTATTGTTCATAGGATAAGAGCAACCGGGCTTAAACAGAATATCGTTCACATCCTGATCGATGTGTTCAATAGACATGAGCTCAACGTCACTTGACGGGATCTTAAGGATTCCCACAAGCTCTTCAGCAGAAAATGATATAGGAACATTCTTAACAGATGTATTGATGGTTTGAAGACCATCAGCTGAAGATGAAACAGATAGGTTTTCATAAAATAGATAAACAAGAAATGGGTAATAGAGAACTTTACGTTCCACATCTAACAAATTATGCAACCCAACAGCAGATAGAATTTCATGAATATTATAAATGGCTAATTCCTCATATTTGATGTACCTACCAGATAGAATTTTCAACTTACAAAGGTCCCTATACTTCTTAACTAGGGATTTGAAAAGCAGAAAATCCTCATAGTTGGAGGCAACAGATGATGAAGAAGCAGTATCTTGTTTAGATTTCTTTCTAGGAGGCATTATATCAAAATAAGATCAACAATAGGGTATGACAGATAAGATTTAAACAGAAATCGAGACTGAAACCCTAGAAATGATAATGAAACCCTAGAACAGAGAAAGAAAACAAGATTAAGAGAGGAGTTACCCAAGCAAATCCCCAACGAAATTAATGAGAGAGAGCCGCGGTCGATCGACGAGAGTGACAGGCGACCGTGGGAGAAAATCGTAGATTTGGTGGAAAATTTTGAATGAGAGGAATAGAGAGGGTCAGGTCATAAGAAAAGAAAGATCAACGGCCTGGATCAGCTCACAAGATAGGATCAACGGTGGTAAGAAATTCGGGTTTAAAATAGTTAGCAAATAAAAACCAAAACCCAATAAGAAAACTAGAAAAATCTCTTACGGTCGATTGTGGCGGTCAACTGCGATAGTCACAGAAACTATTCTCAGAAGCAGAAACTTTTACGGTCGACCGTGGCGGTCGACCGTGAGAAAAATAACAGCAAAACTTGTTTAAACCTGGATTTTGAGAGAATTTTCATTTTGGATGTTTTTGAAAATTTTGTTTTATAGGATAGTATACATATATAAAACCTATTAGCTAGTAATACAAGAAAATGTTTTATTTTAACTTAATAAAAAAAGAATCAACATCAAAGCTCAAAAACAACTATAAAACAAAAACAAAATAGTAGTTATGAAATAAAACTCATTTTGGTACCCAAATCATTTTGGTACCAATAACATTTGGGACATGACCCCAATCATGTAAATCCATGGCCCTAAGGTTATGAACCCGCTAGGGCGTATTTTGTGCACCGATACAGTCAAAACAAAAATCGTAAACATGACCCATACGATTACAATTTGTGCAATATAGGGATTTGAATGGTTTGCGTTGACCGAAGTGATGTGCACGTGGTTCATTTGCAAAAATAGATTTTTCTTTGTAATTATTTTGCAAACGAGAATTTCTTTTCAAATCAAAACAAAAACATGGCCGAATGATCAAAACGACCACAATAATCACATTTGTACACATGAGCATGTTTATAATTTATACTATGTGTGTGTACATGTGTACGTGATGAAGAAGCTTGATGGGATGCATAATTATGAATAGGCTTATCAGTGCATTATGACAAAATTTAGCTACATGGCCTTTAAGACCGCAAATAGAACATTTGTGAATTTTGTCATACATGTGTGCATAGTGAATAGGTTTCTTAGAAGAATTATCATTGAACTTTGCACACAAATCATAAGCGTTTTGTTATTAGCAATACAAGTGTTTAGTGTTGAATCTAAGGTAGATATGCGTTTTCTCATTTGATTCAACTCATTATTGTGCATACAAGCATTGCTACTAGAAGTAGGATAAACATGATTATTTATCATAGATTTTAATTTATCTACTTCTAACATGGCATCACATTTTTCATGAAGTAACCTAGCATTTTCTAATCTCAAAATTTTATTGCATTCTTTAAGAATTATATTTTCATTTGCAATAAAATCAAACTTAGTGACTACTGTTTCATGAATGGATTTTATATTAACATACTTACTTTTTACATCAATATCGCAATTGTATAATTTTTCAAACTCAAGAGCAAGCTCATCAAAAGTAATAACATCATCGTTGTCAAGCTCGCATACCTCACTAGGGTTATCACCTAGTGGTAGTGTACATGGAGATGAAGCTTCTTTAGAACTCGAAGCGGAATTTTCCAACGCTTGTTGAATAGCCTCCAAGTCCCCTTGATGTGCTTTAATAAATTTTCATAAGGTGTAAGTACTATCAAAATGAACAAATTTGTTACAAAATGATGACTGAAAAGCACTAAGCAAATATTCTAACAAAAGCTTACTCATATTAAACATTCTTTTATCATCTTTATTCCACTGGATTTTTCTGAAGTGGGAACAATATAAGAATCCTCAATAATTTCCCATAAATTGAATTGTTTAGATTGAACGAAAAGTTTGAATCTAACACACCATTGAGCATAATGAAAGATATCCAAATGAGGACCAATATTAATAGCATAACCTAGACTAGATGCATCATACATATCCATAATGATTTTATACAAGAAGCAAAATGCAATCAAAACTAGATTAGCACAAAAACGATAACTTGGATCTTTAACTCAAGGCGATTAGACCTTAAATCAAAGAGTACCAAGCTCTGATACTAATTGTTAGACCCTAGAGGGGGGAGGGTGATTAGGGTCTTATGCTAATCTAATCCCGATTAAATGCCAATTAAAATTATATTGATTAATTTGTTCTTGCAAGAAATATATGAGATGGATATGAACAAGAATGATATGAATAAGCACAAATAAAATATACGCTAAGCAAAACACAAACACACGATATGTTTACAAGGTTCGGTCACCACGACCTACGTCCCCGCTCCTCACCTCGAGGAGATCTCCACTATCACAATCCGGTTTGGAAGCTAGAACTTCTACACACTCGGTTTACAAGTTTATCGAAAACTCTCACACAACGAACACTATGCAATCATACTTTACACACTAAGTGTAGGAACCTAGCCCGTGTCCTCCTCCTCAAGTGCTCTGATACAACCTCTCCCTAGGTTCATCAACCGACGTCACTCTTTTTGGATTTGACCCCGTCTCATGCCTCACACTTCTCTCGGTGTACAAGTGTATTATAAGTGACATTCATAATAAATGTTAAATACAATGATTTGTTCTCGATAACAAATGAGAACATAATGAAGCTCACTCTCACTAAATCACACACCACTACCCAATAATATATTATATGGAAATATTATAAGCTCAATACAGTGTGTGTGATAACAGTGAATAGAAAAATATGCAACTCAATAAATATAGTTAAGATATGAAATGATAAGCTATATGAAAAGATGAGTTAGGAAAACTTCTCAATAGACAAGAAGAACTATAGAGGATGATGAGGATAAGTTCTTCGGTTGGAATTAAAAGCCTCTTCTTGTGGTAGAAAACTTCTTTTGAAACAAACAAACAAAATCAGCTTAAACAGCTCTTAATCTTTTGTTAAAAACTCACTGTAAAAACAAAACTCTTAGTTATTAAAAGAGGAAGGCACTGGGGTATTTATACCCACTCAAGACATCAGCCAAAACAACATTGAAAAGACCAAAATAGGCCCAGAGAATCAAATAAAAAAATAGCCGTTGGAAAGCAATCATCAGTTCGGCGGTCGACCATGAGAAACTAGTGGTCGACTGCGAAGCACAAAGAATAATAAATAGCTTTAAAAACACAGGCGGTCGACCATGACGGTCGATCGCGAAAGTCTCTAGATGAGCCACGGTCGACCGTGATCCAATAAAAAGTATAATTTGAAAATAAACTACTGCCGGTCGACCGTAAACAGATACAGGCTGAAATACAAGTTTTTGGCTGATTTGGAAAATACGTTAAAAATACCAAATCATTTCCAATATTAGTAAAACTTTGGGGAAAGTTTCTAAATGATAAAATAAATATGTTTGAAAAGGAATTTTTGGAAATACAATTTTCGTTTGTGAAAACTCACTGTTTTTGAAAAGAGTTCATAAAACCTGTTTTTCGTGAACACAAAAATTGAACTATGGCTTGTAAACTTGTGTATATATATCATGCATACATTATATATATATTATGAAGTATGAAAGAGATGTAAACATGAAATACAATCTATTGTAACAAAGTTTGATGAAAAATCATTTGTATAATAGAAAAAGTCAAACTTGTGTTGTGTTTACATATTGAGCTTAAATATAATCATACGATATATGTAAGCAAACTACTCTTATACCTAGGTGAATGCGCACACATGAACTAGAATTTTTAACTCTTGATTGCCATGTGTTGAATTACCTATAGAGAGAAGAACAAACCATAAAAACTAGAAATCAGATTAGCTATAAATTGTTTGACAAATCATCATCAAAACCATAGGGCTAACACTTGCAAGATAGTCGATAAAGCGACGCGACACTATTTGGCTTCTAATTTATTAATGTATAGATTATAAAGCCATGCCTCTGCTAGACATCCCCAAACACACAAATGATTAAGACTAGGATCCCTACCAGTCCAAAGCTTAAACGGGAACTCAGCTACTATTTTACAAGGGAGATGATTGATGATATATACAGCTATCTTCAATGCCTCACCCCTAAAACTTCCAGGCAAATCGGAATGACTCATCATGCTATGAACATCATCTTGATAAGTACGATTTCTTATTTCAGCTATTCTATTTTGCTGTGGAGAACCTAGGAGAGTGTACTGAGGAACAATGCCTTGTGAACTCAAGTACTCAATGAAGGGAAAATGATTTATGCCGTCCTGATCGCTTTTACCATAGAATTCCCTACCTCGATTAGAGTACATAGATATAATCTTTCTTTCTAACTATTTTACAACTTTAGCTTGAAAGATCTTGAAAACATCCAATGCCTCATAAGAAGAAAAACATAAGCATACCGCGAAAAATCAGCTATGAAGGAGATGAAGTATCACTGACCAACATGAGAGAAAGTGCGAAAAGGTCCACAAATATCTTTATGAATGAGGTCAATGAGACCTTCACTCCTAGAGGCTTCAAATTTTCTTAATTTAGTCATCTTTCCATTGATACAGTCAACAAATGTACCAAAATTAGAGAAATCTAACTGTTCAAGAACACCATACTTTCCTAAGGATTCCAATCGCTTTCTTGAAGCATGTCCCAATCTCCAATGCTAGATGTAGGCATAAAAAATACTAATAGATATCCAAACAAAGAGAAGGTCTAAAGATCACAAAAGACGATCTTACACCGTCTCAAAAGAATCGAGACAGTGTCGACTGTCTCACACGCGAGACAGTGTTTGCTGTCTTTTTATGCGAGACAGTGTTTGCTGTCTCGCTATGCGAGACAGTGTTTACTGTCTCACACGCGAGATAGTGTTTACTATCTCACACACGAGACAGCTCTGAAACGGTTAAAATTACTGAAATAACTATAAGACACGTGTCCATTAACTGTCAAAAAACGTGGAAAATATCATGGGCGAGAATCACGTGAATAACTGTCAAAATAACAGAGTTTGAAACGTGGGAAAGCAGTTATAATGGAAACTGTCAGGTAGTTTGGGTTTTTCGAGACAGTCTTTACTGTCTCGGAAGCCGAGACAGCAAACACTGTCTCGGCCGCCGAGATAAAAAACACTGTCTCACACGCACAATTTCTCCGAAACGCTGTATTTTCAGTTAAACTTCTCCTGGAGGCTATAAATACCCCCTAGGGCCGTTATTTATAGGGATCGAGCAAATTGGAGCAGAAAGAGCAGACAGAACAGTAAAACTTGAGTTCTTTGTATGATTCCTTGAGATTCGAGCTTTGACTTGATCTTAAGAAGAGAGATCGTCTTACCTTGATAAGATATTCACTGATTTTCATTCTTGCTTCTAAACGAAGGAAGGATACCAAAGACCTTCACGATCTGTGAATCGGTGATCCACGAGCCAAAGCACTCCCGGCACAGGCAAAGTCCCATAAAACAGGAATCGATAAACGATTTTTGTGTTATTTTCTAGAAAGTTGTAATTTTCTCATTTTTTTATTGTAATTCATTGTAAACGACTGAAGTTTAATGAAATCGATAATGAAAACGACTTTTGACGAAAACAAACTGGTGACCACAGTGGGAGCTAACAGCCTCGCTGCTGAGGCCGTAGTATCGTAGCCGATCAAGATCGTGATCAATGAAGAGATCGAATATGAATTCAATCAAGCAAAATTCGAGGAGTATCTGTCATCCTCATCCTCAAAATCTTCCTCGCCTCGCAAGTGCAGGAAGATTTCCTCTTCCAAGAAAGTTTTCGAGTCTTCAATTTCGATGAAGACCGCAGGTGAAGGTTCTTGCCCGATCGTTGTTAAGGAATCTGCCTGCAACATCTCCGCTCCAAGTGACTCTGCACCAATTAAGGAGTCGTTGAATCATGGCCCGCCGGCACCAACGAAAAGAGCTCGTAAGAGACAATGTCAGCGCCGTGCTCGTCAATTGGCTAAGGTTTTACAACAAACCGACGGGGTCTATTACTATGCGGACCTAGAGTCGAGGAAGCATAAAGTGGTCCAGTTGCCTCAACGACAAACTAATCACATTTCTGCACAACTTACGACGGAGGAATGGACTCTCGTCAAAAGGGCCCGTTCGACCCTTAAAGAATGTATACAAAAGCGTCAGATGAAGGCCGCTCGTGCCCGTGCCCTTCGTTAACAGACGCAAGGAATGAAGAAAGAAATGGTGTCTGAAAAATCACCAAAAAACGGTAAAGTTTGGATTCCCAAAACCAAACATGTACAAAAATTGGAGAAAGGTGGTACGTCTATTAACCGTGACACCAATCCCCGTCGCGGTCAAGAGGAAGTTCATAAAAGCACTTCGACCCCATCAACGTCCGTTCCTAGTCCGTCGGCTACAAATATGTCTGCTGCGTCACCGGTGAAGCCTTGGGTCAGTCCCGACCTGTCAAAATTTAAGGTTACAATGGCGGATCGCCTCGGTCCTTTGTCTAACGATCGAGGCAAAACCCCAATCAAAGAACACTCGGATCCAGCAAATAAACCTTTAGTGGTTTCTTATGCAAGGGGTCATAAATATCCTCCTGTCAGTACTACACAAGTCCAAAATGAGAAAATACCAATTCGCTCTCGTTTAGGACCTATGAAGACTCTATGCCCGCAAGGGAGTGGATTTAATAATTCAACTTTGGATCACCCATAGGCGAGAACTAGTCGTAACAAGGTTCAAAAGCAAAAGATAGGTTTCTCAAATCACAATAATGATGAGCTGTACTATCAAAATAATAACTCACGAAAAAGAATTACCCGAGAAGATGAGTCTCATTGCGCCTGCGAGAGGCTCATTAAGGTAGTATTGACAGAATGCGGTTGCTCCAAAACTAAGCTAACAAGAGTCTTCGTATTTCAAAGACTTTCCACCGAAGCGTCAAAACAAAAAATAAGGCGTTTCAATAAGAAGAAACCTACAATTCAACAAGATGAGTTCCCTAAGGTCACTATTAATATGACCGGCAAAGGAAAGCAACAATTAGTCAACCCTGATCCTGATTTCTCTCCGGGAGGGAGAGTTGAGCAGGGTTTCTCTCAAAGGATGCCGCGGTTACAACGAAGAGCCAACCGACGTCGAGACTACAAGAGAATGCACGAAGGTTTATCTTCAGATGAGGAACTGTCAGATACTTGTTCTGCTATTGCTTCGGATGATACCACATCAAGTGTTGGGCGAGTCAAAGAATCATTCGCAATCACGCCGGATCAACTAGCTCAGATACTGCAGGAAGCATTAGCTAAACAACACGAAGAAATTAGAGCCAAAATCAAAACCGAGATGGAGTTGACGATGCAGCAACTGAGAGATTTGCAGGATCAACGATAACAGCCGGAATCTAGTCAAAAGGCTGAATCTAACCGGCGTAATGACCATAAAGAGGAAGAGACCATCTTTGCTGATTCTCCCTCTAATAAAGATAATTCTGGAAGTGGTCCAGTTAAGTCATCTACTCAACCTCCACGGATCTACTTGAAGAAGAGTGAGGAAGAGGACAAGAAGATGCAAGATCTCGAGGGCAAAGTCAATGCTCTGATGACGGCCCAAGAAGTGAAGAAAACAGGCATTCCATACCCATACCCGAGGGAGTGAGATCTGATTCCTTATCCCCCGAAGTTTAATTTGATTAACTTTACTCCTTTTGATGGCAGGGGTTCACCTACTCAGCACTTGATCTATTTCAAGTCACATCTTGACGCAATATCCGAAAATGAAGCCTTGATGGTCCGGTCATTCGTAGGAACCCTCCGTGGGCCTGCCTTCGATTGGTACCGATGCCTTAAACCCAGGAATATCACTAGCTAGGAGGATATGGAAGGATTGTTCCTCACCAATTTCTTCGACGACGACACTGAGGTTTCTATTGGCACCTTGTTGGATGAGAAGCAGAAAAATGGAGAGTCGGTTGATATATTCGTCAAACGATTCCACTCACAGAAGAATTCATCCTACAGAAATGTCATAATAACTTGTCGTTAGATGTATTAGAAGTCATGGGGGTTGTGCCCTCTAAAACATGGAAAGAGTTGAAAGTGAGATGTGAACAAGCTGAACACTTTCTTAAGAGAAAGAAGTTAGAGAGGGGTCAGCCACCAGATAATCCTCAAAAACAAAACTTTAACTCTCGAGGCAGAGGAAGGGGGTCCGTAGCTGCTGTTGATGCGCATCAAACATCACAACAGCCACAACAACAATAACCGTAGCAGTCATCCTTCCAATTGGCACCGAATCAGAATCAACAGCCTCCGAGGCAGCCTAAGACCTCAGAGCCCAGATTCCTGAAGGAGTATTCTTTTAAGGATGATGAAGTACCAGTTATCTTCAAATATCTTTTAGACAACAACAAGATCAAACTTCCACCGATCACAAACCAGGAAGAAGTGAAGAAGACTAACGATCCGAAGTATTGTGCATATCATAGAAGGGTCGACCATCCCACTAAGGCGTGTTATGCCTTAAAAGACAAAATACAAACCATAATCGATGTTGGTATCGTGACGCTGAAACCAAAAGAGAAGAAGGTAGGTGCAAATGCAGTGTCTATTAACTTCGGATCGGTTCCTTTATCCTGGTTTCGAGCCGAGCCAGTATCAAAGGTCAAAATGCAAACCATCAATGATGACCCTCATGGACAGCGCCAAAAAGGGCTTGTGTCTCACACAACCCCCAACGGCGAAATCCTTTGGGTTCATCCGAATTTGCTTGAAGATGAACAGTGGACGATATCCACATCAAAGAAGAAATTAAAAGGCAAGGAAAAAGAGAAGTCCTGTTATGGAGCCTCGACAATTCCTGAGAAGAATGATGAAGAAATTACAGCTTTACCGTTTTCTGAAGAAGAGCAAGAATCTTTGGCTACAAGGGGTGGGAATGAATACCATTATAAGTATCCTGAAACCTCTAACCCAAACGCTAAAACTCTTGCAGAGCTGGGGGTAGTTGCAACTACTCATATGGCTGCTGGAAAACCGCAACAACCAGATAAACAAAAAGAAAAAGAACCCCAACATAAAGTGGTTCAAGTTCCGAAGCAGTCTCGCTTCAATCGACCGATTGAACGAGATAAACAGGAAAGATCGAATACTCCATACCGCTTCGATGTCATGACTCAGTTGGCTAATATCCCAACAAGGATCACGCTATATGAGTTATTACGCCTCTCGAAAAATACTAGAGAAGCTTTACAAGAAGCCTTGGCTGATTCTGAGGTATTCCTTACTCATATTAAGCCAACTCCTGAAGAACCAGAGTCATCAGTTCAGCATTGCAATTTGACAGCCACGAAATTCCCTTGCATCGCTTTCACAAAAGAAGATATGCAAGTCAGGAATTCGAAACATGATAGGGCTCTATATTTTACCGGATATATTGGCTCGAGCGTTGTCAACCGGATCCAAGTTGACTCGGGTTCCGCTGTCAGCATTATGCCACTACGATTGATGTACCACCTCGGAATTCCCGCCAGCAAGCTAGCCTCCACGGGAACTGTCATCTACGGATTCAATACTAGTGGGTCAAGACCGTTGGGAAAAATCCGGGTGAAGTGTCAACTCGGAGACTTAAAGTCTGAAGTCACATGCTATGTGATTGATGCAGAGACTTTCTATAATTTACTGTTAGGTCGTCCATAGATCCATAGTAATCTTATAGTTCCCTCCACCCTCCATCAGTGTCTGAAATATGTCGACACTAATGATGAGGTCAAGACGGTGGTCGCGGATAAGCAACCATTCAAGGGGTTAGAAAATTACTTTACTGACTCCCTTCTCTATGGTGCCGAATCCGATACCGAACCATCGGCCCATGGTACGGACAGCGAAGAAGAAGCTGATACCAAAGCCGGGTTCGATTATAGTAAAGGTTGAACCTCTTGTAATAGATCTTGACGGTGGTAATTCGTCAGATGAAAGTTGTAACTAGCAACTTGCCGATGGAATAATAAATGATGATTTAAAGTACTCGTGTTGTCTCGATGATGTATTACACAAATTCTATGATAACCCAGACTTACACATGCCATTTCGCTCGTCTTGCACGACGACGAAATATCTTCAAGATTTAGTCGGAACGAGTGTAGTCCTACTCGCAAAGACAGGGGGTGAAAAAGAAATAATCTTTGGAAAGGGGGATCCATCCCCAACTCCTGATCTCTTCTTTGACACCAACTCAGATGATGAAGGACCTGGACAACATTTCTTTAGGTATAGTTCACAAGCAAACGATTACATGAAGAAGCAATGATATAACCTAGCACTCGGTGAAGGCCTCCGTTTTGGTCAAGGAGCCAAGGTTCCACCATGTCCTACCTATGTACCGAAAGGAAGACCTGATAATTATTACAGCCATAAAAGGGGTCTAGGTTATGTTTCATCATTTGATGATGAATATGGCCAGCAGTTCATTAGCCAGCTAGTAAATAAGAGTGGGTATTCATCCGATGTTTCAACCTGGGGTTCTAATGTGAGCATCGGAGAAAGGTTCAAAACCCTAATGTCGAACATGGAGACAGTTGATCCTTCCACAATAGAAGGAGACGATCAGTTGCCTACTTGGGAAGATCCCTGGATACATTACATGAATATCCAATACGGCGATTGATTTGAACAAAGAGAACCTCCTACTGAGGATAGAATAGTCCAAATTAATATGGGTGACGAAACTAATCCGAAATCTATATTTATTAGCGGTGATCTTCCACCGGATGAGAAAGAGGAACTAATCGCCCTCATTAGAGAGTACATCGACGTTTTCACTTGAATTACGAAGATATGTCGGGACTCAACCCAAATATAGTAATGCACAGCCTTAACATTAAACCGGATGTTAAACCTGTTAAGCAACAACAAAGACGGTTTCGTCCGCAAATTATGGAGGCAATAGAAACTGAAGTCAAGAAACTGATCAATTCGGGTTTTGTCAGAGAAGAACAACATCCTGAATGGTTGGCCAATATCGTTCCAGTCCTTAAAAAGAACGGAAAGATCAGAATCTGTATTGACTTTAGAGATCTAAATACAGCATGTCCTAAAGATGACTTTCCTCTACTAATTACAGATGTCATTATTGATAACACATGCGGGTTTGAGAGAATGTCATTTATGGATGGATTTTCTGGGTATAATCAGATCAAGATACATCCAGACGATGAAAAACATACGGCATTCAGAACACCCATTGGTGTCTTTTGTTATACTGTTATGCCTTTCGGTTTGAAGAACACCGGTGCCACGTACCAACGAGCAATGACAAAGATCTTTCAAGAGCACCTTCAGAAGACCGTTGAATGCTACGTTGATGACCTGGTCGTTAAGAGCCGTGATAAAAATGACCACATTAATGATTTGAAGACGATGTTCAATCTTATGAGGACTCATCAGTTAAAGATGAACCCGACTAAGTCATTCCTTGGAATGTCCAGTGGTAAATTTCTTGGGTTCGTTGTCACCACAAAAGGTATTCATATCTATCCTGATAAAGTGAAGGCGATACATGAACTACAACCCCCGAGAAATCTTAAAGAACTCAGAGGGCTGCAAGGTCGATTGGCTTATATCTGTCGGTTTATATCAAACCTATCCGGAAAATGTTAACCGTTTTCCAAACTCACGAAGAAAGGTGTTTCGTTCATTTGGGATGAAGCATGTCAAATGGCGTTCGAAGATATTAAAACATATCTAGCGAATCCACTTATCCTCGTTGCACCGAAATCGGGCAGACCGTTTTTGATTTATGTCAAAGCGACGAGCCATTCGTTAAGTGCATTACTCGCACAAGACGACGATATCGGTCAGGAACAAGCTGTGTATTATCTGAGTCGTACATTGATAGGAGCTGAATCTCGTTATCCGATGATCGAGAAAGAATGCCTCGCCTTGGTATTCGCAATCCAAAAAATACGACATTATTTAGTTGGACAGACAATTTATGTCATTTCCAACATAAATCCAATCCGAGTATTTATGACCCAACTGGCCTCCATGAATTAGAGTTTAACCAGGTAGGCTCTACTCTTATCGTAATATGATTTGTATTTCAAGCAACAAAAATCAGTTAAGAGACGAGCTATTTGCGATCTTTTGGTGGAAAACCGTACAAAAGATATAGTCGAGTTGTACGACGATCTGCCAGATGAAACTCACGAAGTTAATACCATCTCACATCAACAAGTATGGTAATTATACTTTGATAGGGCTTCCCGATCAACCAATGTGGCAAACGCACCCTGATGTTCTAAAATCTCCTCAGGAGTGGGGGTCGTTTTAGTTTCTCCGGAAAAGCATGTCTTACCTAGAGCATATTCATTGACCAAACCATGGTCTAATAACGTGGCCGAGTACAATGCATTAATAATTGGACTTAATTTTACCAAAGAGCTGAGGGTCGAATACCTTGAGCTTTTGGTGATTCTCAATTGGTAGTTAATCAGATACGAGGAGAATATGAAGTCAGAAATCGGGATCTGATTCCATACCACCAGGTAGCCATCGAGATGGCAAACTCGTTTGAAGAATTTTTCATGGAGTACGTTCTACGTCTCCAAAATGCATATGCAGACGCATTGGCGGCATTGTCGGTATCCCTGGCTCAGCCTCCCGAAACAGAACAATTAATTACAGTGAGAACTCATCAGCTTATTGTTCCAATCTACGATTCGATTACCAAAGAAGCCCACTCAACGAGAGTTGAACCCGAAGTTCGAGATTGGCGTTTTCCTATTATCGATTATGTCCTACATGGTATCTTACCTGAAGACGTAAGAGAAAGGGATTCGATTCGGCGAAGAGCACTGAGATTTTACTACAACGCTGTAGCACAAATGCTGTATCGACGGTCGTACGATGATCTATTACTCCATTGTTTATCTAATAAGGAAGCGGAACAAGCACTCAAAGAGGCGCATGATGGGACATGCGGTGCGCATCAGCCCG
>BQKN01064291.1:81594-108467 GCA_022839385.1 Asparagus kiusianus
TTGATATCATCGCCACACATGGTTAGGCTATTGTCAACTAAGGATAAGGCTAAATCTTTCATTCTTATCCAAATACCCCGTATCTAGAGCCATATAAATATAAGCCTTGTACCTTCTTTCACGGGGGGTAAGATATAATCAAAGAGGACGAGGTGCTGCCGAATTGTAAAGTCAAGAGCCACAAATTTTAGAGAGGGTTAGCTAGATCTTGGCTTTTCCTGCGTATAAAGAGTGGATTTCAAGAGATCTCAGACCTGTTCCCCCTTTCCTCTAGATCAAACTTGGTTTTGATCTTGAGAAGAACCACAATCTTGCTTGGTCGTGATTGTCGCTTCAGCGATTACTTCCTTTGTGAAGTAAGAGTTTTAATCAATCCTCTGTCAACCGGAGCTGATCCGTGGTGGTCCATGGACTAACGCGTTCCCGGTACAGGTAAAGATTCCACGCAAGCAGCTGGTGATAAACATCCTCTGCGTGTGTTTGAAGAGAGTTGTAATTTTTTTATTTTTATTGCGTAAGAAAGTCTTATAAAAAGACTAATTTTATTTTGAATCTGTAATCGATTAACTTGTAATGGATTCTTCAATGAAAACATCTTTCGACATGAGCAGTAACATGCATACAATCTTCTTTCCTGCAAATGAGAATAACATTGGTATCAGACAAAGTAGCTGTAGTGTCACTGTTAGCTTTCTTCTTCTCATCTTCCTTTTCATCTTTGTTCCCAACTTGCTTTTTCTTTATTGCCTAGTAATTCTTCTTGATATGACATGTCTTCCTACATAAAAGCAACATCTACCTTTAGACTTTGATCTGCCCATGGATGTGCCATGACCTCTGGACTGGTCCCTGTACATGCTCCTGCCCCTGTTCTCCGTGACAAGTGTGTTAGGTCTCATATTTATGAGCCTACTATATAATCTAGTTTTGATGATTAACAAACAATTCTAACATCGTTTGTCGAGTGGTTGTGTTTGCTTATTAGGTATTCTACACAAAGATCCTCCATTGGAAGGTGGTTGAATTAAGCTTAACGACGACATCCTTTGGAGGTTGGAATAAATCAGAATGAAGATTTGCATTTCAAGTCAAGATCCAATATCACTTCATCCGCAACCAAGACGAGCAAATTGAAGATCCATTGCTTGCTATATTAGTTTAGATGTTTTTACTTTATGTGTCATGCTTACATCTAAATATTACACATAGTTTACATTTTATTGATTTCAAGTTTAGCCAAATAAATATGAAACAAATGGATATAACTATATACTCACATATTTGTTTCATGTTTATACGTGCTTGAAATGATTTTATTAAAATCAAGCTTTATCAATTTCAAATCAATGAAATCATGTATACCGTTTTCATATTTTTGAAAGTTTACACAATGTGTGTTTACGATTTAAAAGACTCGATTATATATTTTATACAGTCTATTAATCCGTTCAAAATAAGTTTCAAACTTATTTGAAATCATGTTGTGAAAATCATGTGTTTTTTAGATTTCGTATTTTGATAAATTTTGCAAAATGATGAGTGTTTGTGGAAAATTTGTAGTAAAGAAAATGAAAGAAATTTGATTTGTATTCTCTCGGTCTTAATTACAATTTGAATTCCGAATACAAAAGAGAGGAGAATGATCTGGATTCTCTCCTTTGTTTAATTCTGAGTTCTTCATGGTAGCGATAGAGTGCCTCCTTCGAAAGCTTGCATCGAATTTGCTCTCCGTTGACGATCCGAATATCTCAATTCACTAGAATAGTTGACTTGTGTAGTGGAACTGATTAAGAGCTTTTGAGAGATTTTTAACTCGGAGTGAGTGACGAACTCTGGTAAAAAAGAGTTGTTTTAAACGAAAATAATTCGGTTGAGAAGCCAAGTATCTAGTCTCTGGAAATATTCAATTGTTGAGGGTTGTTGCCTCCTGATTTTCTCCTCTCTGGAATCTAATCTCCAAAATCTGATCCCAAAAAATCCGATACGAACTCTGTTGAGTTTGTTGATATTTATAGGGGTATTAGGGGTGTAACTGCCCCATAATCCGTGCCTATATGGGGGTTTAGTCGCCCTATTAATCGGGTAACCCACTCAAACCACCTCCCCAAATCGTGGGTGAAGAGCAGTTTTAGGATTACCAGATCATGTTTGAACAGGTCAAACACAAGTCTTGCGTTGCTGGGCCTGGACCTGCGTATACTTTTGAATGATGCGTCAGCGTTCGAGCTCGAGTTGCGTCCGCGGTTGAATTAGTACCGCGTTTATGCTGCGTTCAGTGGCTGTGAAGGCAGTGTGTTTAGAGATGCATTTGTGCTGTGTTTGAGCTGCGTTAATGTAGTGATCGCATTACTTTGACCTTTGGAACGTAGCCACTTGGGTTTTGACTGTAGGGATGAATTCTGCCTCTCAGTTTGAAGAAATCGTTGACTTGTAATCTCTTCTTGATTTATAGGAGAATCCTCCGATTTGTAGCCTCCCTTTGTTAACAAGAAAGCCATTCGATTGTAACCTTCTTAGTTGAGACTTAACGGGGACTAGCTATCTATTGTGATTTTTAGACAGCCTACAGAACCCCCTCCAAAGTTTTTTGGAAGTTCATGGTTAACTGGGATGAATTTTCGGAATACTTTGGATCCCAAAATTTTGTTAACTGATTGCTCACTTTGTCTGACTCGAAGACTTCGTGAACCTGGTTGTCTGGATAGTAACTTTTCCGTCTTGATGACAATGAACTTAGTCAACCAAGCTAAAGCCCAAGTCATTACTGATGAACCAAACAAGAATGATGATGACAACAAATTTGTCTGGGTCCTTGAGATGCTCAACTCAATCTGCGATGAGGTGCATTCAGTTGTTTAGAAAATTCTTGTAGGAATTCGTGAACACGTGAGGCGTAGCTGCAAGAGTTGGGTAAGAGAGAGCCAAGGACATCAAAGCAACCATAGAAACACCAGCTACAAACTTGTCAACGAGGTCATCCTCAGTGAGGTTGAGTACCTCTGGGCTTAAGACAGATCCATTGTCATAGACAGAGAGAATCGCAAGCTCGTATGAGAAGGGCTTTATCCAAGCTTAGTCAGAAGGGCAGCCTCAGAAGAACCCACTTTATCTTCTCTCTTGATCAGCTCAACTGGGGTAATGATTTTAACCATATTGTCATTACTCTTGGTTGGAATGTTAAGCCCTTTGAAAAGGTTAATTGCGTGATAGGCTGAGGTCGATCACCAAAACGCATGGCTAAATCATGCGTTTGACCATCTGAATGCGAGGATGCATTTGGAAGTTGAGATCCCTTATTTGAAAACGCGAAAATCGCGTTTTGGGTGGGATTTTTGCTAAAAATCCCACGCTGATTTGACAACTACAGCTGTATATAAATAGACCACTGAGGTCAAATCAAAAAGTCATTTGACTTTTCTTTTCCTTGCTCTTTTGTCGACCGCTTAATAGGGTTCTTGTTCATCTTCTCCGGCGCTTTAATGAAGAAAAAATTCGTTCTTAAATCTTTCATTAACCATTCTATATCTTCCTCGTCACTATTAGAATGGCTCCCAAGAAGAGACTGGTCTCCAAATCAAAGATCGCCTAATCTCAGGGTGCTCCTTCGGCTAAAACCTCCCGGGATGTTCAAACCGTCACGCCATCGTCTCCGATTTCCTCAATTAACGGTAAGTTTAGGTAGTCGTAAGTTGTTTTGATAGATTCCTTATCCTCAATCTTGGATTGGTGGTTTGCATTCCACCATTAAAACAAAGAGATAATCCTTAGTGTTTATCGGTTTTAAACCGCATAGTTAGCTCCGTCGTTCATGATATTTCAATTCAGGCTTAGACCATGCGTTTTGAATTTTGAATGCGGGTTGAGACCCTACGTTTAGAAATCTGGACGTAGGTCTGGACCTTGCGTTTAAAATTTTAGACGCAGATCCAGAACTTGTCTTCTTGAGTTAGACTCCTTAGTTTAACTGACTGATTTTCTTTTCCATTTGTAGTGTACTACTCCAACGAGCCTCTTTCCTTCAACCATTACTTCGGTCATGCGGGAGGTGAGGAGAAAAATACAATCTTCAGCTTTCATTTAGAGTACCTAATATTCCAGGACACCAACAAAGAGCGGGCGAAACTCATCACTCAAGCTTTCCTCGAGACTCTCATGTCCTAGGTTACGGACACTAGATTTGAAACTGCAGAGCGTGAGATTTTAATGAAACCATCCTTCCTCTTCGGGGATTATGTTAAAATAGATCCCAAGCGGATGTCGGAGGGAAACTACAAATGGCTGAGGGCTGTCAACAACCGTCGTCTTTTCCTTCCTAACTTAGAACGAATGTGGCCGATTTCTTATTATCAGTGCGCTTCTATCCCACGGTCAATGAATTGGGAACTCGTTCAGGACCAAGGAGGTGTTGCTACTAGGCACATTACCCCTCGGGGCACTCATCCGGCTAGTTTTAATCATTTTGTGGCCTTAAAGCTAGGTTTATTCAAAAAGGAACATCCCGTCGGTGAACCTGCTAAGATGGCGGAGGTCTTCATCAGGAAATTTATTTTTGTCAAAGGAGAGTTCCCCGCTCAAGATTTCAAGGCTCCAACATGGGTACATTCAAGTGAGACAGACTGGTGGGCCCGGATGATAAATTTTGTCTTAGAGGAGCTAGAAGAACCTTTGAAGATTTCAGAGTTGAGAACTCCAATAATAGCCACTCGATATGGGATTTCTCCAAATTATAGCGGATTTTTTGCTATGCTAGAATTTTATAATCCTCACACTGGTACCTTTTTCACTCCTGCTGGTGAATTAGGCTTCGCTCTCTATGAGATGTTTGAAATCTCTGGATTATCTTTTGGAGAGCTACCTTATGAGGAATTTGTTCCCGAAAATAGGGAATTGGAGATCCTGAAACATGGTGCCCCCAAAATCTATGACACTTATTGGGCATTGATGTGCCATTTCCAGATATGTGCACAAACTACTAGGAAAAGGGCCAGTGGCGTGAAACAAGGACAATGGGCAGAGTATCTTTTTCGAAATCTGTGGGACAAGGACGCTGATGTGACTCGCTTAGCTGCCAGTACTCTTGAGGAAATCAATGAGTGTATCAATGATCCGACCTCCCACTATACTTGCAAGGTAGAGGAGGACGTCTTCCCAGCTTTCACCACATTCGAAAGATTCCGTTATCAGGCAGAAGTCCTAATCTCCGACATGGCTTTGTTTGTTGGTTTTCTTACTCTTTGCTTGAAACGTTGTGTGGTACCCACTAGGCCGGTGGATTCTATTACAGTTGAAGTATTATACCTACCTATTCTCCTAGCTCATGGACGGCCTCTAAATCTCCTTTCAGCCATGGTATGCTGCTTGTAGAGTGGTCTACGGGAATTAGCCTCTGAGTTTATTGCCGTCAAGAAATTGGACTCAGATGGGAAAATAATCATTCAAACCCTAACCCTCGGGTACCGATGCCATATATTTATTTGGTATCTTGGTTTGTGTTGCACTGTCCTTCGATAATGTCGACCCCTGAATTAAGCAATACTTCGGCTCCTCTCGTTCAGCAATTGGAAACCGCTCGATGGGTCGGTTGGTATCAGGTTAAATTCTGTGAAATATTTAGGCGTGATTATAATTATGAGATCGCTTGCAAATTTCCTATTTTTGAGGGCGATGCATATAGAGAGGTCTATCAAGATACTCCGGGACGGAATTCTTTTACTACATTTAGTAGAGGTGCCTTCTGGTGCCTCATAAATATTCGCCTGGGCTAACTTCTCTTCCGACAAGGGAGAAGATGCTTCATTGAACTATATCAGCCTTATCGCTTTTCTCGGCAATTCGACTATGATCAGATTTATGTCGGAAATCCAAACCCTACTCTTGCGTACACAGGTAATATGTATAAAGGAGCAAGAGCTTGGTATTACTCAGTGGCAGGCTGTACGGGAGCAAAATTCTAATTGCCGCATAAGATGCCCAATGTTCGTACTTCTTTAAGCTTTTGTACGTGGTACCAGGCTGCTTCTCAAATTTCAGCCTACAACATGAATACTTCCTGCCTGAAGGCCATTCGCAAATGGTATGCTTCGAAGAGAAGTGCCAAAAAGTTCCGTGCCCGGGGGGTTAACGAGTACTTATCATATGAAAAGGCGATTACTGAAGACGAACATCAACAATCGCCAGAGGGGGTTCAGGAAGAGATCAGGACACCGGATACTCACGAGGTGGAATCTTCAAGAGTTAAGACCCGGAGTAAAGGCGCTACTGGAAAAAGGGCACTAGACCCAACTGAAGAAGCCAAGTATGACAAACGAGCTCGTCGAAAGTTAGCGCTCGAGCCCCCTGCTTCTACGCTTATGTCAGATGCTCAGAAAGCATGGCATGCAGAAGAGGAAGAACGAGAGTCTACTGCTATAGGACTCTCACCTCAGCCTGGTCTCCCCACAGTTGGTCCCGCTTTAGGAGGTCCTATTTCTTCTGCTCATTCACTGAATGAAGAAGAGCGTAGAGATGAATCATTTGCAGGAGGTGCAGAATTTGCCCCTGAAGAGGTTCACGATACTACCTCTACTGCCCCTCATGTTGAAGAAGATAGACCTCCGGTCTAAGAACCTACAGTGACTGCCCAACAAGACTTAGTAGCAGACAAGTCTCCCTCTGCTTCTGTGTTATTACCACCTGTAGGAGACACACAACCCAGCCCTACTACCAGAGTCATATCAAAACCTACCATCACCGAGGATCCGCCAGCATTTTCTCCCGTAGACGAAGAGGAGCCTATGGACCATAGCGATGGTGCGAATGACACAGAAGATGGTGGCGACCAAAGTGAGAGTAATGAGAACAATGACAACTTGGGTGATGATAGCGACGATCCCGGTGAGTGGGATATCCCACCACCACCTTCTTCAGACAAGGCGTCAGCTTACATTCCCCTGCTTCTCACTGGTAAGCGTCGTTTGTTCTGGCTCACGACTAATCTTTGTTCTACATTTAAACAGTTTTTTCATACAGATCCTATGATACATGAGGCGAGCGCTGTCGTTCCTCCTTCGACGCAACAGATTGTACCACCACCAGCTCAGGTGTCAGAGCCACCTTGCTTGGAGCTCTCAATGACAACTCTCGCACCGGTGACTTTATTGACAATTTCCTTAGCCCTAATAGAAGTTGTAGACGTGACAAGATCATCTAAAATGGGAGAACTTATGGCTCTTCAATCGAGTCCATCTCAATTGGATGTTGACGTTCCCTCTCAGGCCACAACGCCAAAATTGCCTGCTGGTCTTTTACTTGGCTCTGTATCTTCGGAAGTTTCTGTACCATTTCCCTTCGCTGCTTCGAGTCCCTCGGACGTGCCAGATTTCCTCAAGATTTCTCTTGATTACTTAGAAAGTCTAACAAAGAAAGTGATTAAGGTTGTGTTGGCCGGTCGAGATACTTTTGAAACCTTCAAGCCTATGCTCAGAAATAGTTTAAACAATCTCAAGTTCATGGTGGATGTCCCGGTAGTTGAGCATTGCTCAGAGGCCATTCTACGCCTAGAGGCTCAACTGAGGTTCTTAGAGGCCTTGGGTCGAGTCGACATCCTAGTGCAGATCGCGTCGACGCTTAAGGACATCCGGGCCGAAGAAGCTAATAAGTATGAAGCAGCTCAGCATCATATAGCTGAGAAGGAAGTCCGGATGGAACATCTGCAGAAGTTGCATGCTCAAAAACAGGCTGAGCTAGCATTCTCTAATACTTCTTTAGAGAATTTAAGAGAGAAGATCATTGCCACTGAAGTAGAGTTGGCTAGGTTGAAGGCTCAATTCAAACGAGAAGAAGCCATTGTTACTGAGCTCAATGTCAAAAGCGCAACCTCTCTGGTATATTACCGTACAGAAGTCAGTGCTCTTGAAGAGGTTAAGAAGGAGATTGTTGCCATGTTATCTAGCGAGGACGAGCTTCGGAAACGGGCTGAGATGCTGGTGCGAGCTGACCATGAAGAGAAACTTTCTAACATTAAGTCTCAGCTTGTCTCATTCAGTTTGATGAATTGATGAGTCTATTTTTGTATCGCTCTTTTGGTACAAACAACGCTTATCTTCTTGTTGCTTTGTTTTCCTTTGAATAAAAGTAGTGCTGTTTTGGTTTTTCATCGTTTCTTTTGCATATCATATTCTGACATGGAACCATGAAATACCATTTTAATATCAAAAGATAGATTGTTTATATACATTTGCTTTAAGCACTGGTGAGTTTGTGGTCTTGTCACTCTATCGGTGGAAGTCGACAAAATGAAAGTGTTGCGATCGGAGCAACTTTGAGGACCTATCGCTCTATTGATGAGAGTTGATAAGTAAAAGTGTTATGATCGGAGCAACTTTGAGGACCTATCGTTCTATTGATGAGAGTCGATAAGTTAAAAGTGTTGTGATCGGAGCAACTTTGAGGACCTATCGCTCTATTGACGAGAGTAGATAAGTTAAAAGTATTGCGATCGGAGCAACTTTGAGGACCTATCGCTCTATTAACGTGAGTCGATAAATTAAAAGTATTATGATCGGAGCAACTTTAAGGACCTATCGCTCTATTGACGAGAGTCGATAAGTTAATTCTGACAAAAGAATTATCATTATGTGACGGAGTGATGTAGGCGGGATTTAAACTCCGTGACAATGAAAGTCGTTGTAAATATGATGCCACCTTGACAATTTTGTCAACTGATTTGGTTTTAGAATGACTCACTACGTGGTTTGTAGAGATTCAGCACCATATTTTGAGAACGCAGGGACAGAGGTACCCCCTACGTTTGGGTCTTTGAACTGAGCTGCGTAACAGGGTTATGTATTTGAACACATCTTTAGATCGTCGCGTCTGGCTTTGCCTATATATCTTTTAAACGCAAAGTTTTGTCCTGCGTCTCATCAGAAGATCAAACGACTATAATGATGATGAAGAGACCATACTTGGCAGGAGTCTCGGAACTCCATATCACCGTCATTATTTGTTTATAAATAGGCCTGATTAGTCTTGTCAAGAGCCTCAAACGCTTAAACTTCCTTCTTGAACTCAGAAACGAGTTTATTCTCGTTAATTCTAAAAAAATCTTTGACTGTTTCGCCTCATCTTCGGCCATGGCTTTCAAGAAAGTATGCTTACGGAAGGACGAAAGGGCTGAGCACGAAATGTCACCATCGGGGGACACTCCTGGGTCGACCTCTGGGTCGCCGGCGACGTCACCCTCACCGTCATCCGATCCTCAAGGTAAGTAAAATTGATCTACTCCCAGCATTCTTTTTAATAAGTTTTCTTAAAATCCCTTAGATGGATTCTGGTTGATGATGACGAATACGATTCGTCTCTTCAATCTTGAACATAGAAAGAACTTTCTGCGTCTTTTAATGAAAACTGTTCGTCTCCTTAATTTCGAACGCCGAATGAAGTTCCTGTGTTCATTGACGAAACGAAGGGTCAATCCCTTAGTCTTGAGTGCAGGAAGAAGTTTCTACGTTCATTGACGAAACGAAGGGTTGATCCCTTAGTCTTGGGCGCAGGAAGAAGTTTCTGCGTTCATTGATGAAACAAAGGGTCGATCTCTTAATCTTGGGCGCAGAAAGAAGTTTCTTTGTTCATTGATGAAACAAAGGATCGATCCCTTAATCTTGAGCGCATGAAGAAGTTTCTGCGTTCATTGATGAAACGAAGGGTCAATCCCTTCGTTTCGACATACTGGTTTGATCCTGCTGCGTTTGATGTAGAATTAAGACTTATCGTCCTGAAGTTCATAACACAATTTTAATTCACTGCGTTCACAATGATTCAACGCGGGTCTAGATCCCTTGCGTTCAAGTTGATTTTGACGCGTGTCTATACCACTGTGCTTGAATTCATCTATTTTACTGACTTTGCTTTTATTTTTTTTTGTTGCAAGGTGGGGTTTCTACTTCTGAGCCCCTCATATCCCATGATTCGGGCTACGCCCTCTTATTCCGCCCATCTCCATGATCTTCCCGAACGAGGGTTTCGAGTGGGTGACTGATGAGGTTTCCTATCTGGCACCCAACTACACTCTCTTCCTCCTTAGGCGCCTAGAGAATCAAGTGAAGCAAGCATTCTCCATCGTGATGCATGGCTGGGGATCTTTCCCTAAATTTCAAGCTTCCATCGAGGAGAGATTGAATAATCTGGCTGAAGTCAACATCTATCATGCTCGGCGTTGTGCAGAGAAGATCTACCGCTTCTCAGGTGCCGCTCGATTCTTAGAGGAGCTGAAGCAGACAGACTTGAGGCATAAGATACAATGGGCCATCAGTAATGCTAGGCTGAAAGAGAGAGTTGCTGCCAAAGCCCGAGCTCTTGATATCTCGTAGAGGAAGGCCCTCATCTGGAGCTTACAGAGGCAGCGTCTCCAAGCCAAGGCCAGACTCGTTGCCGGGGAGCTAACTCAAGAAGAATTCAATCTTGGGGATGCTACCCTCGAGGCGAGGGTCCAAGTAGAAAAAGAGGCTATCCAAGTGCTGCAACAAGAGGCTTCTACTGCTGTCGCGGCTTCTGACGTCCAGCTTTGCAAGAGGGTTGAAGGAGAGGTGCTAGCGAAGCATGAAAAAGATGTATCTGAAACAGAAGCTCATCTTTTAAGCTTCTCATTATTTTAAGCTACAGCAACTTTAAATTTTTTTTTGGTTTTGTAATAACTTTATGTTATTTCTCCAAACACTTATTATCTGCAAGAAATGAACTGCTACTGCTTGTCTTTTCCTTGTATTTTCTGTGTTTTTCTGAAATGCTGTGGTTTCTTTGTGATGTTGGAATTTCTAAAAATCGCCCCTTTGCGTTTGAATGATTTGAATGCAGGCCAATCTCCTTTTAGCAGTCAAGGATGCATGGTTTTGTCCTTGTGTCTAAACAGGCTTGAACGCAACCCTGAGGCTTAAGCTGTATTTATAAAGTTTGCATTTAGGAAGACCTGACGCATTCCAATTTGTTGGAAATCTTCTTTGCTATTGTTAGAGTAACTTCTGGAAGTTGAAATTCTGTGTTTGAATGAACTCGACGTAGGTCTGTCCCCTTTATAGAAACCAAAAACGTAGTGTCGGGCCTTGCATCCAAGAGACTTGAAATGTAGTTATAGAACTTGCGTTCAGGGAGGCTAGACACTTTTTCTTCTAACCTTGGGAGTATATCCTAAGTTGTTAAGACTTTTCCACCAAATCAAATCAATCTAACAATTTTCTGGTAGATTTTGGGAAATTTTCTTTATTATAATAGTTCTCGACAACTTCAATCGTCAGAGGTGTAATGTTAACTTGACGACGTTTATAGTAAGAGAAACAAATTACTACTCCTTGTCCAAACGAACTCCTAGTAGGCAACCCCCAGCTTGGCTTACTAGCGGGAAGTTTAGTGAAAAGAGACTTTGTAATCTATGGGTAATATTTCTTAAGAAATTTCCCATTAATTGGCATCATGAGTCTATCGCCTTTTTTATCGATGAGACGGTAGGCTCCATTGGAATAGACTATCTCTATCACAAAAGGTCCTTCCCATTTAGGATTGAACTTCCCTTTGGTTTTGTGAGTCATTACCATAGGTCGTCGATTAGCCAAAACCAAATCGCCTTTCTTGAAAATCCGTTCTTTGACCTTTTTGTTATAGGCTTTAGAGATGCAGGCTTGGTACAATTCGATCTGCGGTTGGGCTTGAAGTCGTTTGTCATCTAAGGCTTTGAGTTCTTGAAGACGTCGTTGATGTTTCTCTTCCTCTGTCAGTCCAGTTGTAATCGCGACTCTCAAGGAAGGGATTTGAATCTCTAATGGTAGTACAACTTCAAAGCCATATACTAAACAGAACGACGTAGCTCTTGTAGGGGTCCTCACCATTGTGCGATAGGCCCACAAACATTCGCCGAGTCTTTTATCCCAATCATGTCGGCTCTTGGAAACAAACTTTTTGAGAAGCTTTACAATGGTCTTGTTAAAAGCTTCTGCAAGACCATTTGCTGGCGGATAATATGCTATGGACGCAACACTTTGGATGCGAAACTTATCACAAAATCTCTGAAATCCAAAGATAACAAATTGTGTCCCGTTATCGTGAACTATTTGTCTAGGGACTCCAAAGCGGTAGATGACGTGATGTTTGATGAACTTAATCACATTCTTTTGTCTTGACTTCTTTTAGCGGGATTACCTCCGCCCACTTGGGAAAATAATCGGTTACGGCCAAAATAAACCGGTGTCCTTTGAAAGTCAGAGGAGAAATTGGTTTCACGATATCCAATGCCTCACATTTCGAATGGCCAAGAAGCAGATGTGGGATGTAAGTTTCCTGGCGCTTGATGGATAAAATCACCATGAATTTGGCATGCGTGACAACGTTCAGCGTAGTCCACTGCGTCTGAGAACATCCTTGACCAATAATAACCGATTCGTCGGAGACGATCTCCTAATTTAGCACCAGGATGATGAGCTCCGCACATTCCGTCGTGAGCTTCCTTGAGGGCCTCTTTTGCTTCCTTCAGAGAGAGGCATCGAAGTAAAACTCCATCATGTGATTTACGATACAGGATTTGAGAAACTGCAACATAATATAATTAGAGGGCCTTTCATTTGATAGCGACCGCTTCCTTTGGGTCATCGGGCAAAATTCCGTATATGCCATAGTCGATGTACGGGAATCGCCAATCCCTAGATTTAAACTCCATCGAGGTTGTACAGACTTCTTCTATCATTGTCTTGTGTGAACTTTCCTCTATAGGAATCTTGGAACATTATAACTCGCGTCCTGTAACAGGAATCATAGTTTCGGCCCTCGGGGGCAATGCTAATGAGGTTGCCAACAAGGCTAAAGCATCTGTATAAGCATTCTGAGCTCGTGAAATGTATTCAATAAAGAAACTTTCGAACTTCTTAGCTTGCTTTAGCACTGCGAAGTAATACGAGATCAGATCCTCATGACGCATTTCATATTCCCCTCGAACTTGATTTACGGTTATCTAAGAGTCACCGTAAGCCTCAAGATGTTGAATATTAAGTTCTTCAGCAAATTGCATTCCTAGTAGCAGAGCATTATACTCAGCTATATTGTTGGTGCAGGGTTCGATCAGGGAAAATCCTCTTGGGATCACGTGACCGTTCGGAGAGACGAACACCACTCCTACTCCCGTGGTAATTGCTCCATGAGGATTTTCTCTGGATGCACCGTTGAAGAATAATTTCCACACTTGCATAGCTTCTTGAGTGACACAAGCTTCAGCGACTTCGTCGGATAATTCTTCATACAGCTTAGATGTCCCTGGAACTGGGTGATCGGCTAAGAAGTCTGCCAACGCTTGACCCTTGATTGCTTTTTGGGACATGAATTGCATGTCATATTGTAACAAGAGGATAGCCCACTTTACCAACTGGCAATTTAGAGATGATGGTTTCGTCATTAGAACTCTCAAGGGATTCACCTTAGAGATGACATGAATTGTTTGTCCTACCAAGTAATGTCGTATCTTCTGGACTGCAAATACTAAAACGAGACATTTTTTTTCAACTGGATTATACTGGTGTTCGGCTCCCATCATAGTCTTGCTTAGGTAATAGATGGCTTTCTCTTGACCTTGATCATTGTTCTGAGCTAATAAAGCTCCCAGAGAATGGTCCATAGCTCTCACGTATAACAGGAATGGTTTTCCCTATATTAGGGCTACAAGAACCGGCGGTTGGGTGAGATATTTCTTAATCTCCTCGAATGCTCTTTGGCAATCCCCATCCCAAACAAAGGATACTCCTTTCTTCATAATGTTAGAGAAAGGTTGATAGCGCCCTGAAAGATTTGATATGAATCTCCGAATGTAGGCCAGTCTCCCTTGCAAACCCCTGAGTTCTTTGAGATTCTTTGTAGGTGGCATGTCTTGGATAGCGCGAATTTTCTCTGGATCAAGAGAAATTCCCTTGGATGTGATAATAAATCCCAGGAATTTTCTGCTTGATACCCCAAGGAACGATTTTCTCGGGTTCATCTTCAGTTGATGTGCTCACATGATGTCGAACATTGTCTTCAAGTCTGTAAGATGATCACCTTTATGCTAGCTTTTTACAGCTATGTCGTCAACATAGCACTCGATCTTCTATCGTAGATGTTCGTGGAAGATGGCATTCATTGCATGTTGATAAGTTGCGCCTGTGTTTTTCAGGCCGAAGGGCATCACTGTGTAGCAATACACCCCCAGTGGAGATCTGAATGTAGTATGCTTTTCGTCTTCAGGGTATATCTTGATTTGATTGTATCCGGAGAATCCATCCATGAAAGATATCTGTTCATATCCACAAGTATTATCGATCGTGACATCAGTGATGGGAAGAGGAAATTCGTCTTTTGGACATGCTGCGTTAAGTTCACAAAAGTCGATGCATATACTGACCTTACCGTTCTTCTTGGGAACTGGCACAATGTTAGTTGCCCAGTCCGGATGTTGTTCCTCTCTGACAAGACCCGAGTTTATAAGTTTTTTAACTTTGGACTCAATTGCTTCCATGATCTCTGGACGAAACCGATGTTGTTGTTATTTAATGGGTTTTGCATCCGGATCGATGTTAAGCCGATGCATGGCGATCTTTGGATCGAGGCCAGGCATATCTTCATAATTCCTAGCAAAGACATCTATATATTCTCTGATAAAGGATATAAGGTCTTCTTTCTCGACTGGTGATAGGCTTTCACTTATGAAGATTGGTTTAGAGTTGGATTCATCCCCCATATTGACCTGTATTACCTTATCTTCAGTGGATGGTTCACGTTGTTCGAAACGCATATACCACAAGATGTTAAGACGTTTAATCCAAGGGTCATTAGTTGATTCCATTAAATCTTCGTCACCCTCTGCGTCTTCGTCTGTATGACTGGCTGAAACCATGTTCACGGTCAAACTTTTAAAGAAGGGTCCGACACTAATGTCAGATTCCCATGAAGAAGTTTCGGACGAATGATCCTGACACAGACAGTCACAAGTTTTATTTTCTGAAAGTGAGGGAGTCGTGATATAACCTACACCTCTTCCGGTTTTTTAATAATAATCCGGAGGTTTTACTTCAGGGGTTAGAGACATCCGAATTGGTGTTCGTCTTCCTTTCCCAAAGTTTAAACCTTGTTTTTTGTTAAAGTTGTATCCCATCCGTTTCATCAGATGTACAGAATTAGGTTCATGGTAATGGAATTGCAGAATTCCATTATCTTCTTCTGAACTTCCTCGTTTGAGTAATTCAGGTTTAACTTTACCAAAGTAGATCGGCTTCTGCCCTTTCTTTTTAGATGGAACTTTAAAGAAAGCCTTCTGAGCATCTTCTACTTCTTCATCTGAAGCGAAGGATGACCTAATCTGCAATGTTAGTGATGCATCGACGCATAATGTGTGCCATGAGCTGGTACCTGTCTTATTTCATTCTGTATTTGTTCAGCTTTAGAGGATCCATCAGACAAGTACTCCAAAATAAAATCTTCATTAATACACCACTCACCCTCACTCGGTACATTATTATTGTTCTCAACTAGACCCATTACATTGAAGTTTAACTCCCATGGACAATCTCTTTCAGGGTCTAGCTCAACATCTACTTCATTACCGCTGTCAACCTCTTCTTTCTCCTGTGATTCCGAGTAGAAGACCGAATCTGTGTGGATCCACTCCTCTAAAAGGATAATTTTTCGCAATCAGGGTTTGAACTTCTCCTTCCTCATTGGCATACTTCATAGCCTGATGGAGGGTGGACGGGACAATGCGATTTGCATGAATCCATGGTCGTCCTAATAATAGATTATAAGACGTGTCCGCATCTATAATGTAACAAGTCACTTCGAATTTGAGATATCCAATCTAGCATCTGAGTTTGATCTTTCCCCGGGGCCGAGTGTTGTTAGCGTTGAATCCGAAGATGGTAGTCTGAGTAGTGTTCAGCCGATGCATGGGAATCCCTAAGACTTGCATGACTCTATAAGGCATGATGCTGAGTGCTAAGCATGGATCAACCTGAACACGGCTGATTTCTGATGACCCGATGTATCCTGTATAGTACAAGGGTCTGTCATGTTTATGTTTCACTTGCATATCCTCCTGAGTGAATGATATGCACGGTAGACTTCTTGCTGCTTGTAAGCATTACAGGCAAGACTGATCTTCAAATGCTTCAGGAATCGTAGTGACTTAAGTGATAAAGCTCTCCGTGTTCTTTAAAGCTTCAATTAGAGCTTCTTTGGTGGTTTTGGATAACCTCAAGAGCTCATATAGGGTAATCCTAGCAGGTATATTGGCCAGCTACGCCATGATATTGAATTGGAAGGGAGCGCTCAACTCCCTGGGTTCTTGCAGAAGGTTCCTATTATACCAAATTTCTTTCTGTTTTCCTTTTTCAATTGACTTCTGTGGAACAGAACCCCCAGCGTCTTGGCGTGGTTCCTCAACTTCTTGGGCAGGCTGGTTATAATCTTTCAAATAAACCTTTCCTGACCGAGTGCCAGGATTGTCTCCTGGATATGCTGCGAGGACGATTTTCTCTTCTTCCGAGTCGGTGAGAGGTTTGAGATGGTCATCATTTTCATTCCTAGAGGGGCTAATCATATTGGATGACTTAGCCTTGCCTCCCTTCTTTTTAGACGTGGTTTTTGTCCATTGTTGATCTTCAATTAGGTCAGGATGGATCCACATGATCTCCCCTTTTGGGTATTGAGGGGTACTAACCCCCTGTCCTTCTGACTGTGTAAGTCAGTGTTTTTAAGTGCATTTCTCCTTTACGGATGGGAATGACACCATCTGTAGCAGCTACAGGGAGGGAGTCACCGAATTGGACCGCAATCAAGTTAGTGGATACAGTCTTCTGCTCTGGCTTCAGGATAAGTACGTTAGCGTTCATCAAGTTTTGTAAGATGTCTTTGAACACATAACATTTTCTGGTAGGATGTCCTAAGAACCTATAATAGCGACAGTAATTGGGGTCATCTACCTTCCCTGCTTCATCTGGTTTTCTGATCTCAGGGAGCTGCAATTTGTTGTTCTTCCGAAGTAGTTAGAACAGAGTGTCCACATGCTTTTCTTTGAATGAGTATTGCTTAGGCGCTCTTTGTTGGTTTGGTGCTTTGCCTTGCTTCCCAGGTGGCGTGCGTGCATCGGTATCGACAGCTAACGTCTCCTTTCCCTTAGAGCGCGGCGCATTGTTCTGGTTGTGTTGCTACTGTGACTTGGGTTGAGTAACTTCTTCAGCCTTGACTCGAGTAACAATCTCTTTGGCTTGTTCTCCTTGCGAAACTAATTGTCTCCAGGAGTGATATTCTGCCACTCCCATCTGAGTGAGGAGCTGGGTCTACAAGTTGTGCCTGTAAGTTTCAAATCAGGTTGATTGGGTATACATGACGGGCATCGCAATGCCATGCTGCGGAATCTTTCCACATAAGTCTTGATGGACTCTCCTTTCTTTTGCTTGGTAGCGAGAAGAGTCGGGACCGAAACTTCCGTGTCGCCCTCGAAGAACCTAGCTAAGAAAAGCCTTTCTAAATCTACCCATTTCTGAATAGATCCAGCAGGTAGTTTCATAAATCACTCGAAGGCAACTACTTTAAGAGTACTGATGAACAAACGGGTCAGGATGGCATCATTTGCCACCACATCACCAGTTTGTGACTTGAAGTAGTAGATGTGTTGGTTCGGCGACCCTGTACCATCAAAAGGTTGTAAAGTCGGAGCCTTAAACTTCGGCGAATAGGGAGCTGTATCCCATTCAGCAGGATAAGGCCGTATCATCCCTTCCTCACAAAGCTCACTTCTGTTGGCTATTGTGTTGAGGCGGGCTTCTAGCTCATCCACTTTAGTTAACTGAGGATTCGGTTCTCTTTCCATCTTCCTCTCATTTTCGGACGAAGACTCTAAATTGTGAGTTTCATGTTCCGAGTTCTCGGGCACTTTCTGCTTTCCTTTAGAGATTGTCCTCCGGGAGGATTCTGGTCTTTGACCTTTTTCGGCAAGGAGTTGGGCCAACATATCCTTCATTTGGAGAAGTGTCTCCTGTTGTGCTTGGAGCATAACATGGTGTTCATCAACTCTTTTAGCTAAATCCTCAGGGCCTCCGGTCATGTAAACGGAAACCTCTTATGCCACGACGGAGCTTGAAGATTGAGATTTGATGATTGCCAAATGTTTATCATCGGAAATGATCCTTTTGGCTAACTTTTGATAGTTAACCGAGCAGATAGCTCTTGTCCGCATCCGAGTGTGTCGATATACTCCTTCGAACTCATCATAAATTTCCCAAACGGTCGGGGAATGTCTTCTTTCTGATTCATCAGCATTAGGAGCCGAGGCTTCTCCTCTACCAATCTCATTAATAGTGACCTGAGGATATTTAGCCACTGCTATTCTCTTCTTATGATAATGTCATTGCTTGACAGGTCTAGCAATGTTCGCCAATCTGTCGAACACAGATTATCGGAGTTTAGGTGTACAACAGTAGCATTCAAAAAGGACTGCTAAAATAAGTCACTCACAGTGGCATGAATGAGCTGCCTGTTGCGTTATTTTCCTTCTAGAGAGTAATTCTCGCAAATCAGAGACTTGAGAGTAATTCCTCGTCGAGCATGAGGTCGAAAATAAAACCCCTTATCCTTGAGTGGGAGAGACTATTTCTTGTTGGACATGAATCTTAAGCCAATGTCAACTCCCTTGAACTTGGTGGACCACATCGAGTTCAGGAGATGAAACGCGAGGGTCACGTTGTGATTTGTAAACACCAGGCTTTGGCCTGCGTTTAATTGATGAAACAGACCCCTTAGGGTCCTGTTTTTTTGGACGCACTCATGAGGTGCGTGTTTATCTTTAGCAGCACTGTGTTTTGGATGGACAATGCTCCACTGAAGATCGCGTTTAAGCTGTATCACCCGAGGCTCATAGTTAGGCTCATTGTCGCGAAGTACACGTTCTGAAGTAGGAACACAATGTTTGGGCAGAGCCTCAAAAACGCAATCCTTGCATTGAATTAGGGATCGGTTTTCTCGATGATGCGCACATCGGATGGATCTTCTCCGCCTTCGAGCGGCATTCTTCTTGGCTTGTTTTAGAGCCTTTACGGCAACGTCATTAGCATTTATAGAGTTTGCTTCTTCTATTGGTCGCTTGTGACCTGTAACACGTTGTGTTGATGTAGATGTAGATTGTTCAAATCGTTGGACAAGTTCAGCAGAGGCTAAGCCCGTTCTTTTGGAGGAGGGGTTGTTTGATGGATTCTGGCCAAAAGATAGGGCTTTCTTCGGCATTTCAACAACAAGTTTGATCTCTTTTATGATCTTTCGGATGTTGCGCCTAGCCTTGGGGCTAAGCGATCCAGAGGAAAGAGCTTCCTTGTACTTTGCTTGATCATACTCTACAATGAGAGTTTCCACAGTCGATCCAGTGAGATGGACATCGGATTGTGCCACCACTTCTTCGTCAGAGAAGCTAGTCCCCAGCGGAGTCGCCATCTTTTGTTTGTGGAAAATTTATAGTAAATAAAATGAAAGAAATTTGATTTGTATTCTCTTGACCTTAATTATAATTTGAATTCCGATTACAAAAGAGAGGAGAATAATCTGGATTCTCCCCTTTGTTTAATTCTGGGTTCTTCATGGTAGCGATAGAGTGTCTCCTTCGAATGCTTGCGTCGAATTTGCTCTCCGTTGACGATCCGAATATCTCAATTCACTAGAACAGCTGACTTGTGTAGTGGAACTGATTAAGAGCTTTTGAGAGCTTTTTAACTCGGAGTGGGTGACGAACTCTAGTCAAAAAGAGTTGTTTGAACCAAAAATAATTCGGTTGAGAAGCCAAGTATCTAGTTTCTGGAAATCTTCAGTTGTTGAGGGTTGTTGCCTCCTGATTTTCTCCTCTCTGGAATCCAATCTCCAAAATCTGATCCTAAAAAATCCGATCCGAACTCTGTTGAGTTTGTTGATATTTATAGGAGTATTAGGAGTGTAACTTCCCCTATAATCCGCGCCTATATGGGGGTTTAGTCGCCCTATTAATCGGGTATAACAACCCACTCAAACCACCTCCCCAAATCGTGGGTGAAGAGCAGTTTTAGGATTACCAAATCAGGTTTGAAGAGGTCAAACGCAAGTCTTACGTTGCTGGGCCTGGACCTGCGTATACTTTTGGATGATACGTCAGCGTTCGAGCTCGAGTTGCGTCCGCGGTTGAATTAGTACCGCATTTATGCTGCGTTCAGTGGCTGTGAACGCAGTGAGTTTAGAGCGGCATTTGTGCTGTGTTTGAGTTGTGTTAATGTAGTGATCACATTGTTTTGACCTTTGGAATGTAGCCACTTGTGTTTTGACTGTAGGGATGAATTCTACCTCTCGGTTTGAAGAAATCGTTGACTTGTAATCTCTTCTTGATTTATAGGACAATTCTCCAATTGTAGCCTCCCTTTGTTAATAAGAAAGTCATTCGATTGTAACCTTCTTAGTTGAGACTTGACGGGGACTAGCTATCTATTGTGATTTTTAGACAGCCTACAATGAGTTTTCACAGATGGAAAATACAATTTAAAAAATTCTTTTTGTAACATGTTTATTTTCATGTTTATAAACATTTCCAAAAGTTTTATAATTTTTGGAATTTATTTGATATTTTTAAACCCACTTCAAAGTCCAACATTACCATGCATATCTGTCACTGAGCATGTTATTAGTCGATTGATGAGGATCATCAGTCGATCGAAGAAGTACGCTGGAAAAGCAGAAAGTTTCTGCACAGTTGACTGATAAACCATCAGTCAACCGAAGCACGTCATTAGTCGACTGATGAGTTCATCAGTCGACCGATGAAGGTTGAGCTGCCTGTAATGATCAACTTATTAGTTGACTGACACTATTCATCAGTCGACTGATGGCACTATAAAGGTTAGTTTTCCTGCTTCCTGATTAATTGGGTTTTTTTTGTCCTTTCTTGGTTTTTGGGCTTGGTTTTGTGATCCTATATATACCCCTTGCCTTCAAATTTCTGAACTATCTAAGAAAAACAATAATTGAATTTTGGGCGAGTTTATTAAAGGGTTTACAAGTGTTTTCAAGTTTGATTATGTGAAGTGGTTTTCACAAGAGGAGGGGATTATTCATTTAATGTTTGGGCTTCAATCTACATCTCTCTCACTCTTGATTTTTAGAGAAGTTTTGCTAAACTTAATTTCTAGCTTTATTTATTTTTATTGTTGATTATAACTTTATTAAGCTAGATTTTATATTAAGTTTAGTTGTTATTATTGCTCATAGATCACACACACCACCTATTGAGCTTTTAGCATTTCATACATTATATTTGGGTTATGGTGAGTGATTCTTTAAGAGTGAGCTTAATTAAGTTCTCATCTTGTTAGAGAATAAACTATTTGTATTTGTAAGACTATTTGTTGAGATCATATTGTAATACACAAGGACACCGAAAGGAGTGGTTGGTCAGAGATGAGGTTAATTCCAAGAGGAGTGGCGTTAGTAGTAAAGCCTAGTGAGAGGTGGTAAATCCAAGCAATTGAGGAAGGTGATGGGCTATGCCAACACTTAGAGGGTGTATTGTGTGATTACAATTATGTGAGTTGTAAAAGTTTTTGCAGAGCTTTTGGAAACCAAGTGTGTAGTTATTTTGTAATTAGTGGAGATTCTCCTTGAGGGTGAGGAGCGGAGACGTAGGTCGAAGGTGACCAAACTCCATGAATATTTTTTGTGTTTGCGTTTGGTATTGACGTATATTTCTCTTATACCTTGTGCTCATTGATTATCGCTTGTTGTCATATTGTACATCCTTGCTTATCCTTACATGTAATTTAGTATACATATCTTTGTAAGGATATTGTCTCATAGTTTATTAACACATTATTTCATTATATATCCTTGCATATCTCATTGTATATCTCATTGTTAGGATATATTAGTTAATATGTTTTAATTTGGCATCGTAATCAGATTAGATTAGCAAATACCTTATTCATCCCCCTCTAGGGTAATTTCATTTGTTATTAGAGTCTGATACTCTTGATTTGTGGCTTAATCGCCTAGAGTCAAAGATCTAAGATTTCTTACCTTTCTAATCTAGTTTTGTACTTTTTTTTGCTTGCATTTATATCATGGATATGCACGATACACCTAGTTTAGGCTATGACCTAAATGTTGCTCCTAAATTCAATAGTTTCCTGTATGCTCAATGGATGGTTAGATTTAAAATATTTGTTAGATCTAAACATATCGATTTATGGGAAATAATTGAATGTGCTTATATTATGCCCACTTTGGAGAAATCCAAGTGGAGCAGTAATGATAAAAGAATGTTTATAATGAACAATTTATTGTTAGATTTTTTGCTTAAAGCTTTTGAACCATCTATATCTAACAACCTTGCTCATTTTGATAGTGCCTATACGTTATGGAAATATATAGAGATACGTTAAGGAAACTTAGAGGAGATCCAACGTGTTTTGACAGATTCCACTTCAAGTGAGAGTGGAGCTTCATCATGCACATGGCCACTAGACGATAAATCTTGCGAGGTATGCGAGTCCGAATCCGATAGTTAATTATTTATAGTTAAACTCACATGTGCATATGAGAAATTAATAAAAGCCTACAACAAATTGTATCATAATTTTGTAAATTTGAAAAGCAGGCACGTAAAGCTAAAATCTGATCATGATATACTAGAATCCAAATTTGATATCATTGCAAAAGAAAATATTACACTTAAAGAAAGGCTAAATACCCATATTGGTATTTTAATTCAACCCCATTTGCCAAGAAGGTATTTTAATTAGGAAAATCGGCGTTAAGGCATTTTAATTGATTAAAATTACCAGTTAGGTTTTTTTTCCCATCGGCAACAACTTTTTCGGCGAGAACTCATCACGTGTGTTGCACGCGGTGGCTTAATCTGTGTTTAAGCTGCTGATGTGTCCCTGTTTTCTGACGTGGCAAGGAGAATAAAAGAGGGATCACATTAGGGAAAATTGGAAATTAGGGTTTATCAAATCGGACCATTGGAAGAGAAGAAATTATGTCGTCGTCATCAAGTTCAAGCTCTCGTTCTAAAGCAAGCAGGGTTAGTGGAAAATTGGGATCGCATGTAAGTATTAATCATGGTTTGAATGCTTTAGCAGGTGTTAGAAGGTGGAACGAGGAAGAAAGGATGGTTGACATGAAAATCTGTAGGTGTGGAATTGATTGTGGGTATTATACATCATTTACAAATGAAAATCCTAGGAGAAGGTTTTATAAATGTCAGAATCCTAATGGTGGCTGTGGAATATGGGAATGGTTCGATAAACCTGTGTGCAATGTGTCTTCTACTCTATTTCCTATTCTACGGGATGAAATACTTAAGTTGAGGAGTGACTTGAAGCTCAGGGATAGGCGGATTCAAAGAGTTGAGGCCGAAGTGTAGAATTGCCATTTAAAAATGCCAATTTCAGAGACCAGCTCCAGGTTTTATACGATGAGAACGCTTGCTCTTTGGAAGAAATATCAAAATTGAGAGATGTGAGTTTTAGATTAGAGGGTTTGCTTCAATTGGAGAAGAGGAGGATGATGTTGTTGAAGAGAGGAAGTTTGATATCACTTTTGTTTGTAGTCGTTTTTATTGTATATATTTTTTGGTTTATGGACATGGATATGTAATGTTTAAGAGCATATTGTATGAACTTATGAATTTAATGAGAAGAAGCATTGAACATAAAGATCTGTCACTGTTTAAGAGAAAATTTTGTCATGGTATACCCTGTTTTCATGAATTTTCTTTGTGAGTGAACTTGTACAATATAGTTTTCCTATGACAAAGCATACTCACAAACTTAAGATCATGCACAGAAGATCATGTTCACATTGCACAATCAACATACTAACGAGTAACTCCAAGCTGTGTAGAAATACACATTACAAAATGAACATAACCTAAAGCCGAACTACATAAGTCACCATCAATTGTCATGTGTTTGTCATGATTACAGTCACCAGCAACAAGTAAAAAGTCATTCAACTACATAAGTCTATATATTACCAAAAGCCAAACTATAATTACATATAATTACAACCCACTATTATGTGCACATGAAGCCTAAGTATGCTCCTCTTGGTGTACATGTTGGGTTGAAATTGGAGTTGAATCTTGTATGATTGTTGCTTGAGAGGCACTTGGATCTCTATAAGCTATTTCACCATGATCACCATGCCATAGGCCAAAACCCTCTGGCATAATGATTTTATTATTTCTTCCTCTGCCTCGGCCCCATCGTCTATCACTCCTTCCTCTAGCATTTTGAGATTGAGCTTCCAGAATACATAACAAATTCATATATCAGTAGGAATCTATATGAAAACTTGGTGCATAAGAGTATGTATTGTTCATTACCTCTAGCCATTGCTCTTCTATTTATGAAAACTTGAGATGGTGGATTAGGGTTAGTTTGACTGAGCTCTACACTAGAGTTGTTAGGTCTTATTTTGCTCCCCTTTGGTCTTCCTCTTTTCTTCCTTCCACTTGTGCCTTCATCAAGAACTTGAGATTGGGTTTCCTAGAAGTAAATCAATGGAGAAATTAAATAATACGATTGCATATGAGATTATTAAAGATATCTAAATAATTGGCATTACAATACCTGTTGATATGTTAGCCTGGGAGGATCTGTTGCTGCATCAACCGAGGAACACCATCAGTTGAAATCCCTGCAATCTATCGCCTTCTCAATGATGTCTCACTCTCTATTTCTCCCTCTCTCGCGCGCTCAAATTCGGAAAATGAAAGGGCGAATATGTCCTATTTTAGGTCCATATTGGTTTTTAGATGGTTAATTCCCTACCACGTCAGAAAACAGTGTCACATCAGCAGCTTAAATACAGATTAAGCCACCACGTGCAACGCACGTGACGAGTTCTCGCCGGAAAAGTGATCACCGATGAGAAAAAGGACCTAATTGGTAATTTTAATCAATTAAAATACCTTAACACCGATTTTCCTAATTAAAATACCTTGTTGGCAAATGGGGTTGAATTAAAATACCAATATGGATATTTAACCCTTAAAGAAAACAATGATAATTGAATTTGAAAAATAATAATTTAACTTCAAAAGTTGCTAGCCTAACTCATAAAAAGAATGATGCCATGCTAGAAGTAGAAAATATTAGAAATGAATTTAATTCATTTAAGAATAATCATGTTTCATCTACTTCTATTGCCAATGCTATTGTGCTTAATGATGAGTTGAATAACACTAAAAACCACATTTCATCTATAGATTCAACTCTAATTACATGCATTGACAAAAATAAGAAGGTTATGGACTTGTGTGCAAAGTCTCATGTAAATTCTTTCAAAACTCTCACACATTATGCACACATATATAGCTAAATTTACAAGTACTCTATTTACGGTTGTAAATCCCATTTAGTTAAATTTTTCTATGATGCACATAAACACTCTAAAATCAATAATAATACTCCATGTACATCACATAAAGTTTCATCATCTCACACTTGTACACATGCACAAAATAGTCATAATAAGCATGTAAATGTATATAAGTGTGATTTTTGTGGTCGTTTTGGTCACTTGACCAAATTTTGTTTTGATTTAAAAAGAGTTTCTCGTTTGCAAAATGCATTTAAAAGACCATCTATGTTTGCAAATGTTTCCCGTGCACAACCATATGGTCATCATACACAAATGTATTCTTTTCATTGCACATATTGCGATCGGAATGGTCATTTACATAATTATTGTTATGACTTATGACCGTGTTCATGCATCAAATACACCCAAATATGACCATAACCCCAGGGTTTTTGAGCTTTATTGATAGGGGTCATATCCCTAAACTCTTCGGTTCCAAGAGTGTTTGGATACTAAAACAAGTTTGATTTTTTTAATGAACAAAACTTTTAGCGTTGTTTGGTTTTCATGTTCTTTAAAAGATGATTTTCGTTTAGACTTTGTTGTAAACAAATTTATGATTTTTTAGAAAAGAACTTGATTTATTGAATATAAAATAAATGGTGTTTTAAATTTTTATATTGATCAAACTTATTTTTGAAAAATTATTTTTGTTTCCACTACATATCATGATTTTTTATTGGTTTTTATTTTGAAGAAGAGGTTTATGTTGAGCAACCCTCCCGATTTCTTGATATTTTCTTTTAAATTATGTTTGTTAGGTGCAAAAAGCTTCATATGGATTAAAACAAATTAAATAGCTTGGTATGCTCGCCTTACAAATTTTCTTGTCAAATATTATACAATTTGATCTTAGTTTGTTTATCCTAAGCATATTTCTTGATCCTTGTGGATGAAACATATAAATGTTCAACATTATTTTTGCTTGATCACTTATTTACATTTTATGGATCAAGTTTGTTTTGATATTATTGAGCATTTAAAGTTCTTAATCAATCATGATTCTCTTTCATTTTATCATTGGGGACAAATAACAAACATAATTTTCATTTGGACTTTCATGATCATCATGTCTTTCATGACTTGTTTTCATTTAAAAATATCTTTCATGATTCTCATGTTTTTTCCTTTATTTGATTTCATGATCTCTATATAAATATATATGTTTCTTTTGTTTGTGTATTGAGACACCATTTTTAAAATAATATATCTATATGTGTTCTCAATGAATTATAATTTATGGTTGATGATTTATGAATTTTTTGATATATTGATTAAACGTTTGATTTTTTATTTTTGAAATTTTGATATATCTCTTATTAATATATATTTGTGTTTAAGACCCTCGTAACAATTTTTCTAAATGATACATATATGTGTTCACTTGATCTCTTTGAATGTGAGTTATAATTAGCACTTTTTATCTATGCTTGTTCATATGTTCCCCTTATCATTTATAT
>BQKN01064291.1:108867-142590 GCA_022839385.1 Asparagus kiusianus
TGCATTAAGGCATTTTAATTGGGGGAGATTTTTTTCCCCATTTTGTTTACACTCACCCGTGCTTAATTGTAGGGGGAGATTTTGCTTTCTATTCTTATTGTTTTTCCCATTTTGGTGCTGACAAAAGGTAGAAACATGTATATTGTGAGTATATCTTGCTTATTTCTTTCTATTATTTTTATGCATGTGGAATATAAATTGTATAATCATTTAGTATCATGCATATTTTATATCTCTTTGTGTAGATTATTGTCATCATAAAAAAGGGGAAGATTATTACGTCTCATATTTATGAATGTACTATCTAATCTAGTTTTGATGATTAACAAACAATTCCTAACATCGTTTGTCGAGTGGTTGTGTTTGCTTGTTAGATATTGTACACAAAGATTCTTTGTTAGAGGTTGGTTGAATTAAGCTTAACGACGATATTCTTTGGAGGTTGGAGGAAATCGGAATGAAGCTTTGCATTTCAAGTCAAGATCCAATATCACTTCATTCGCAACCAAGATGAGCAAATTGAAGATCCATTGCTTGGTATATTAGTTTAGGTGTTTTTACTTTATGTGTCATGCTTAAAGCCCAAATATTTCACATAGTTTACGTTTTATTGATTTCAAGTTTAGCCACATAAATTTGAAACAAATGGATATAGCTATATACACACATATTTGTTTCATATTTATACGTGCTTGAAATGATTTCATTAAAATCAAGCTTTAACATTTTCAAATCAATGAAATCATGTTTACTGTTTTCATAGTTTTAAAAGTTTACACAATATGTGTTTACGGATTAAAAGACTCAATTATATCTTTTATACAGTCTATTAATCCATTCAAAAGAAGTTTCAAACTTGTTTGAAATCATTTTGTCAAAATCATGTGTTTTTGAGATTTTGTATTTTGACAAATTTTACAAAATGATGAGTTTTCATAAATATAAAATGCAATTTGAAAAATTATTTCTATAACATGTTTATTTTCATGTTTATAAATATTTCCTAAAGTTTTATAATTTTTAGAATTTATTTGCTTATTTTAAACCCACTTCTAAGTCTAATTTTACTGTGCATATATATCACTGAGCATGTTATCAGTTGACTGATTAGGACCATGAGTCAACTGAAGAAGTGTGCTTGAAAAGCAGAAAGTTTCTGCTCAGTCGACTGATGAACCATCAGTCGACCGAAATAGGACATCAGTCGACTGATGAGTTTATCTGTCGACCGATGAAGGTTGAGCTGCTTATAACGGTCAGCTCATCAATCAACTGACACTGTTTATCAGTCGACTGATGACACGGTAACGGCTAGTTTTCCAACTTCCTAAGTTTTTGGGTTTTTTTTTCTTTTTGCTTGGATTTTCATGATTTTTGGGCTTTTTTTGTAATCCTATATATACCTCTTGCCTTCAAACTTCTAAACTATCTAAGAAAAACAAAAATTGAGTTTTGGGTATGTTTGTTAAAGGGTTTAGAAGTGTTTTCAAGTTTGATTATGTAAAGTGGTTTTCACAAGAGGAGGAGATTATTCTTTTCGTGTTTGGGCTTCAATCTACAACTCCCTCACTATTGATTTTCAGAGAAGTTTTGTTGCACTTAATTTCTAGTTTTATTTATATTTATTGTTGATTATTAAGCTAGATTTTATTTTAAGTTTAGTTCTTATTGTTGCTCATTGATCATACACACCACCTATTGAGGTTTTAGCATTTCATACTTTATATTTGGGTTGTGGTGCGTGATTCTTTGAGAGTAAGCTTAATTGAGTTCTCATCTTGTTAGAAAACAAACTATTTGTATTAGTGAGACTATTTGTTAAAATCACATTGTAATACACAAGGACGCCTAGAGGAGTGGTTGGTGAGAGACAGGGTTAATTCCAAGAGGAGTGACGTTGATAATAAAGCCTAATGAGAGGTGGTAAATCCAAGCACTTAAAGAAGGTGACATAGGCTAAGCCAACACTTAGAGGGTGTATTATGTGATTATAGTTGTGTGAGTTGTAAAAGTTTTCAGTGAGCTTTTGGAAACCGAGTGTGTAGTTATTTTGTGATTAGTGGAGATTCTCCTCGAGGATGAGGATCGGAGACGTAGGTCGAAGGTGACCGAACTCCATGAACATTTTTTTGTGTTTGTGTTTGCCATCGGCGTATATTTCTCTTATAACTTGTGCTCATTGATTGTAGCTTATTGTCATATTGCACACCTTTGCTTATCCTTGCATGTAATTTAGTGTACATATCTTTGTAAGGATATTGTCTCATAGTTTATTCGACCATTATTTCATTATATATCCTTACATATCTCATTGTATATCTCATTGCTAGGATATATTAGTTAATAAGTTTTAATTTAGTATCATAATCAGATTAGATTAGCAAATACCCTATTCACCCCCCTTTAGGGTAATTTCAAAGTTCCTGTGAGTTATCTGTGCTGGTAGACTTCCTCCGAGTCTCCTCATTGAATACATTATTAGTAACCATATTCATCGATAACACACCATCTGGAGCTGTATTGCTGACTGTCACAACTAGTGTCTCCTAACTATTTGACAAAAGAACCCAATAGCAATAAAGCCTGTAGCTCATCACTGATAATCATCTTTATGGTAGCTAACTGATTAATCAAACTATTAAACTCATTCAAATTTCCTTGCTATGTTATTTCCTTCTTTGAATTTCAAGTTCACCAACCGCCTCATAATAAACGCCTTGTTTTCTACGGTCTTCTGCTTGTAGAGATCCTCAAGCTTCTCCCAAAGAGATTTTGCATTAGTCTCACCCGATACATGATGAAACACACTGACGTCGATCCACTGTTTGGTATGAAAGTTGATATCTTCATTGATGTATTCATTACAACTTCAGTTGTTATAACGAAAACAAAAAAGATAAAGTTTTTATAAGACTCTTACATAATAAAAATGAAAATTACAACTCTTCTCAAATAAACGCAACAGACGTTTATCTTCCGCTGCTTGCGTGGGATCTTTGCCTGTGACGGGGACGTTGATATACATGGACTACCAAACAATCAAATCAGTCCGGAGTTTTGTTGATTCACGAAGGAATCAAGAAACTATAGCGATTATCAGCGAGATTGTTTTGTAGAAAATTTGCAGTAAAAGAAATGAAAGAAAATTTTGATTTAGATTCTCTCGATCTTAATTACAATTAGATTTCGATTACAAAAGAGAGGAGAATAATCTGGATTCCCCCCTTTGTTTAATACTGGATTCTGCACGGTAGCGATGGAGTGCCTCCTTCGAATGTTTACGTTGAATTTGCTCTCCGTTAACGATCCGATCGTCTTGTCTCACGGGAACAACTAACTTTTGTGGCAAGTTTGATGGATAACTCTTAACGAGTTTAAAAATTCAGAACGAGTTAAAACTCTGTGAAAAGAGTTGTTAAAACCGAATAATCGGTTAATAAGCCAAATAGATTTGTTTGTTACTGAAGTTGAAGATGCCAATCTCCTCCAAGATCCGTCCTTAGCTGCTGATGAATGCACCCAAAACTGAGTTGAACTGCCTTAGAGCTGTTAATATCAAGAAGATCCTCCAAAATCCGTTCTTCAGCCCTGGGAACCAACTCGACCGACCCAATCCCCCACTCTGTTGAATTTGTTGAGTTTTTATAGGAGGATAAGGGATTGTAACTGCCCCCTTAATCCTCTCGTAAGTGGGCATGATTTCCTCAGATCGTGGGAAAATAGTTTTGAAACCGTTCGACTCGTGTTTGAATGAGTCAAACGCCTAATTTGGTGTTCAGGACCCTAACTCCGCATCTTAGAATTGAGAGCGGAGTTGGGTGTTGACCGCACATCAAAAACGCAAGGCCGCTCGCGTTTTGCTTATTGCAACTTGGAAATTAGAACGCGAAGATGAATTCCGCATTTAGAAGGGGTTAGTTGACTTGTAACCTCTTCTGTAGAGCGTTGCAGGGATCATTGTTTAGTAATCCTCGCTTTAGCTGTTGTAGGGTGTGAAAGTTGTCAGATTATAACTCTCACTGTTGATTATGAAGACCACTGAATAGAGTTTTTATCAGTTGTCAGAAGTGTCATTGAATTATAACTCTTCTCGATCTATGTGAAAATTCCTCCATTTGCCGTTTTCATTTGCCGGCATTAAAGTCATCTGATTGTAACCTTCATCATTAAAGCTTGATGGGGATCAACTATCTATTATGATTTTTAAACAGCCTACAGAACCCCCTCCAAAGTTTTTGAAAGTTCGCGGTTGACTGGGATAAGTTTTTGGAATACTTTGGATCCCAAAATTTGATTGATTGATTGTCCGCTTCGTCTAATTCGAAGACATAGCGATCCTGGTTGTCGGAGTGTGGCAATTCTGCTTCCTTGAGCCAAACAAGGCAACTTTTGCGTCTTAGTGGAAATGAACTTAGTCAAACAAGCTAAAGCCCAAGTCATCGCTAATGAATCAAACAACGACAATGATGACAACGAATTTGCCTGGGTCCTTGAGATACTCTACTCAATCTACAATGAGGTGTATTCTCCGGATTTCATCTGGGTCTTTGAGATACTCCACTCAATTTGCGATGAGGTGTATTCTTCGGATTTTGTCTGGATCCTTCAGATACTCCACTCAATCTGCGATGAGGTGTATTCTTCGGATTTTGTCTAGATCCTTTAGATACTCCACTCGATCTGCGATGAGGTGTGTTCTTCGGATATCGTTTGGATCCTTCAGATACTCCACTCGATCTACGATGAGGTGCATTCTTTCATCCAGAGAATTCTTGTAGGCATTGATGAACACGCAACATGCAGCTTTTAGCTTCATTAATCTTAGTGGGAATGTTAAGCCACTTAGAAAAATAAGTTGTGCGCAGATCCTGGCTTCATTAATCTTAGTGGGAATGTTAAGCCACTTAGAAGAATGAGTTGTGCGCCGGATTGAGCTTGACGATTTTAGCATTGTTGATTGTAACCTATCTGTACTCGTCCAAGAGGCTGCGTAACTGCTTGTTATACGCCAGTTTCTTCTCGGCTTTGGTCATCTTGATGGCTGATATCAGCCTCTCTCCATTTATTTGAAGCTGTGTCATAGCTTCTATTGTTAAGATGTTGTTTTTGTTGTGGTCAAAACACGTGGGTGAACTCTGCGCTTGAGAATTAGAACGCGTGGGTGAGTCCCGCGTTTGGAAGTTTAACCAATTCGATCACTGAAATCACGTTTGGGTGGGATTCTAGCCTAGAATTCCATCCCGATTTGACAACTTACAATTGTCTATAAATAGACCGCTGGGGGTCAAATTTAGAGTCACTCGACTCTTCTGAATTTTTAACAAAATTTTTTGTTTTTGTCTTCGGCGAATACTGTTCATCTTCCCCACCTACTGAACTCCATGGCACCCAAGAAGAAGGTTGTCTCTCGGCCCTTCAAGCCCGTCGTCACCGTAGCTCAGGGCTCGAAGCTGTCTGCGTCGGTCGGCGGCGCCGTGGCTCAGGCGAGCGTGCCGCCGCCTCAATTCCTTATGATTATGACCTTCGTGGTTGCCAAACTTACTGTGGTGAGTTCTGATCTTCGAATCAACGAGGAGACTAGTTTCAGTAACGCGGGGCTGGGACTCTGTCGTTTTTTTTCGACGCGGGGCTCGACCTCCATGTCCGATTTTTTCTATGCGGGGCTCGACCTCCGTGTCAAATTTTTTTCCGATGCGAGGGTCGATCTCCGCGTCTGATTTTTCTCGACACGAGGCTCAGACTCCACGTCAAATTTTTCTCAACACGAGGCTCGATCTCCGCGTTTGATTTGCATTTGCACTGTCTGACTCTTTTCTTTGTTTTACAGTGCGCCATACCAGCGAGCCTCTCCCTTTTCGCCATCATTTTGGTCATGAAAGTGGCGTAGATCAAAACATGACATTCAATCTATGCCAAGAGCTTCCGGTTTTCAGGATTACTGAGAAGAGCCATGTGGAGATGATCACCCAGGCTTCTCCTAAAACTCTTCGGATATTGGTTACAGACGCTAAGCTTGAGAACCTAAGCCGTAAACCGTTAGTCAAACCATGATTCTTTTTTGGGGATTTTGTTGACTTTGAAGCAGGTGTTGCTTATGACGGGACTACAAATGGCTGATGAAAGTTAGAGATCATCACCTTTTCTTACCCAATATGGAGAGAATTTACCCCATATCATATTTCCAGTGCGCCTCCATCCCAAGGCGTATAGACTGGGACCTTGTTAGGGAATAAGATGGAGTTTCTCTCAGAACTTTTAACTTTTCAGGGGGTTCGCACAGCAGGTTATAATAGACAGGTGACGGCTTTACGACCAGGCTTGTTCGCCAAGGAATACCCAATTGGTGAAGTGGCCAGTCCGACGAATACCTTTGTCAAGAAGTTTGTGGCGAAGAAAGGAGAATTTCCCACGTAAGGATTTAGAACTCCTGGCTCGGTTCACTCTCCGGTGACAGGGTGGTGGGCCAGGATGACTAACTTTGTTTTGGAGGAGTTGGAGACACCTCTTACTCGAGCTGGCCTGACGATTCCAGTGAGGGCTACTAAATTCGAGATCATCCAGAGCCATTATCACTTCTTCTCCATATTAGAGAGATACAACCCCGAGACCTGTACCTTTTTCACTCTGGTGGGGAGTTAGGCTTTGCTCTTCACGAGATGCATGACATCTCAAGCCTTCTTCTCAGGGACTTAACATATGAAGAATTTGTTCTGTGATCAACAAAACTTAAAATTTTGATAAAAACCAGCCCCGAAATTTATTCCACCCTTTGGGAAGCCATGTGTCACTTCTACATTTATATGCAACAGATAGGGGCTCGAGGAGGCAGCATAAAACAAGTGTCTTGGGTGGAGTATTTATTCCAAAACTTGACAGATAAGAGAGCTCTGGTGACTAGAATGCCTGCAAGCACTTTGGAGGAGATTCAGGCCTGAATCGATGCTGCAACCTTCCATTATACCAACGAAGCCAAGGAGGATGTTTTCCCGACTCACACAGAGTTTGAAAGCTTCTATTATCAAGCTCAGATTCCCATCTTAGACAGGCACTGTTGGCGGGATTTCTGATACTATGGCTCAAGCGATGTGTCGTCCCCACCAGACCAATTGATGCTCTTGCTACTGAGGTGATTTACCCTGCTATTCTTTTGGTGCACGGGAGGCCATTGAATCTACTTTATGCCATGGTAGGCTGCTTGCAGAGCGGGTTACGTGAGCTGGCCGTGGATTTTGTTAATGCTATGGAGGTGGAGTCTGGTGGCAACAAGACTTTCAGAACTCCCAATCCCCGAATACCATTGCCTTACACTTATTTGATGACTTGGTATGTGCTTCATTATCCTCCCCTAATGAGTGCAGCCTCTCCTCCAGGCGACTTATTCACCCCGTTTGTACAACGACTGAATTTTGCAAAGTGGGTGGGGACGTACATGGTTAGGATTCGCCAGATCTTGTCGCGAGACACTAACTACCACATCTTTCGCTGTTTTCCTGATTTTGAAGGTGGGGTATATAGAGCGAAGTATCAGGATATAGCAGGTCCTAATGGATTCACTTAGCTGAACGAGGGTGTTTTCCATTGGCTCCTCTACATCAGGCCAGGCTACATGATTTTCAGGTTGGGCGACAAATGTTTCCTTGAGCGCTACCAACCCTATAGGTTTGCTCGACAATTTGGGTATGATCAACTGTATGTTAGAAATCCTTGACCTCAGCTCGCGATTGTCAACAACCTGTATGAAGGGGCCAGAGCTTGGTACTACTCCGTGGCTGGTTGCACCAAGGCTGTCTTCAAGCTTCCTCATAAGACACCCAACTCCTATACTTCCATGGGTTTCTGCAATTGGTATTCTGCTGATTCTCAAGTTCCTAACTACAACTTGAATATATCTTGTCTGAAGGAGATCAGACATACGTATGCTTCGAAGAGGGGGTCTAAGACGTCTCGTTTGAGAGGGATTGACGAGTTCTTGTCTGTTGAGGACCCGTCTGCTGGACAAGAAGAGGAGCAAGCAGCTGAGCCTGCTCCAGTGGAGGAACCCCGAGTGATTAATTCTCTTATGACAAATGCAGCTGGAAAGAGGAAACTCTTAACGGATGAAACTGGTCAATACGATAAGAAGACCCGCCGGAAGTTGATGACTGGGTCTCCTCCTGCTAAAGGCCAGCAGAAACCAAAATTGATGGCCGATGCCATCAGAACGGCAGAAGAAGAAGAACAGCATGAATCTTTAGTTACAGGCCTGCTCCATAGAGCTTGGCTCCGTTCACATGGTCCAGCCCTATCGAGCGAAACTTCCTCTTACCATCCTTCTAAAGACGAAGAGGACGAGTTAATGGCTACAGATGTAGAATCTACTCCGACAGTAGACCCTCCTAAAGCTCCTATGTCAGAATCAAAGGGCTGTGAAGAGAATCTATCCCCTCCTCTTTCAACACTAATGCCATCGGCTGGCTGTTTAAGTCCTAGTCCGACAACGGGACTTATGACTAAATCGGCTACTGACGCAAGTCTTCCTGAGTCTTCAGCTGTACGTGATGATGAAGAGGAAGTAGATTATGAAGCCTCCTCGACTGGTGATGCAGCTGATGAAGATAGAGGTAATGAGGATGCTGAAGTTGGCAACATGCCAGGTGATGGCGAGGAGGACGAAGAGCATGATTCTATTGATGACATCACTACTTTTGATGATGCTCCCAAGGTCCCATCCGATAAGGCATCTGGTTATCTTCCTTTTCACATCTCCGATAAGCCTAGTTTACTTCGAATTCTTTCACATGTTCTTTCAACGTTCCGACCCTTTTTGTTTGCAACTCCACCTCCTCCCGAGACTACTACCGTAACTCCTCCTTCAGAACAACAGCTCGTACAGGTGTCAGCTCCTTTGCAAGAGCAACCTTAGCCTGGCTCATCCATGGTAGCTGTTTCATCAACAATATTGCTCAGGACTACCACTGTGACTCCTCCTCCAGAACAGCAGCTCGTGCATGTGTCAACTCCTTTGCAAGAGCAACCTTTACCTTGCTCATCCACGGCAGCTGCTTCGCCGACAGCATTGATGAAGATTTCACTTACACTAATAGAGGTCGGACCAAGCACATCTCAGGCGAGGGAAATGATGGCTTTAACCTCAAGTCCTTCTCAATTGAATGTTTCAATTGCTTCTGCAGCTTCAACACCTGGATCGCCTGCTAGCCATCATTTTGGCGCACCAATCTCAATGGCTAGGGGGGTATCCCCGACTACCATCTCAAGACTTGCGGACGCACCTGAATTCCTTCAAATTTCTTTCGTATACTTGAACAATCTCGTGAAGAAGATGATTGAATTTGTGATGGGTGGTCAGGGAACTTTTAACTCCTTCCGGCCTCTTCTGGAGGCAGGCTTAAATGGAGTTAGAAGTGTGGGAAACACTCAATGGTTTGAGTGCTGTTCAGAGGCTATTCTTTATTTGGAAGCACAATTACAACACTTCGAAGCCTTGGGTTGCAGGGAACTTTAGCCACAAATTATGTCAATTTTGGTTGGCCTTCAGGTTGAAGAAGTGGCTCCCCGGGAGGCGATAGAGCGGGACCTAGCTGAAAGAGAGAGTCAGATCACATAGCTCTGAGAGCATAATGCTTAGAGACAAGTGGAGTTGGATCTCTCGACTACTTCCATGAACTCGCTTCGTACAAGGCTTGTTGAAGCTGAACCTGAAGTGCTGCGATTAAAGGCTCAACTTTGTCGTGAAGAAAACATTGTCAAAATCTTTAGCACCAAGAATGCAAACGGTCTTTTGGAGTATCACACGAAGGCTCAAGCCCTAGAACATGCCAAGAAGGAGGTGGCGGCCGCCATCATACCCAGCGAAGATGAATTACGAGTGAAGGTTGAGGCCATGGTGCGGGCTAATCACGAGGAGGAGTTAACTGAAGTCAAAACTCAACTTACCTCTTTTGATTTGATGAGCGAGTGAATCTTGACTTTGTAATATTCTTTTTTTTTCACAAGAATAGCAATGCTTTGTATCACTTTCTTTTGGCTTTTGAATAGAAAGTGATATTGGTTTCTCATTATTTCTTGCATATGTCATGTTTTAATCTTGAAAAATCACGAGAAATGCCAGAGGTGTGATCCTAACTTAGCATAGATTTCCACCATAACCCTGATTTAGAAAATTCTCTTTATTATCGTTTGAGATAACTCCAGAAAATTTCCAACTGCTGGGGATAGAGACTTGTTACTTCCAGACTAGAACTGACTAGTAGAACTCTTTCTGTGTTATACTTTTGCTTTAAACACTGAAAGAAGTTTATAAGTGCCAGAGGTGCATCATTACTTTGGGGTGAATTTTCTCATAGAGTGAAATTCACAAATTTTCCTTATTACCACTAGGGATAATTCTGGAAAGAGTTTAATCTGCTGGCGATTTCATGAGAATACTTCTTATGTAGATGGATAAAAAGGTTCAAATGGTGGGATTTGAACTGTTAGAGGTATGATGTTAACGTAACAGGAAAAATGTTGTGATCTGGGCAACTTTAAAGACTTATCACTATATTGAAGAGAGTCGATAAGTTAATTTTGTCAGAGGTGTGATTTTTAACGTGACAGAAGAGATATTACGATCGGGACAATTTTGAAGACTTATCGCTCTATTGAGGATATTCGATAAGTGGATTTTATCAGAGGTGTGATTTTTAACGTGATAGGAGAGATATTGCGATCGGGGTAATTTTAAGGACTTATCACTCTATTAAGGAGAGTCGATAAGTAGATTTTGTCAAAGGTGTGATTTTTAATGTGACAGGAGAGATATTGCGATCGGGATAATTTTGAGGACTTATCGTTCTATTGAGGAGAGTCGATAAGTGGATTTTGTTAGAGGTGTGGTTTTAACGTGACAGGAGAGATATTACGATCGGGGCAATTTTGAGGACATATCGCTGTATGGAGGAGAGTCGATAAGTGGATTTTGTCAGAGGTGTGGTTTTAACGTGACATCTGTGGGAAAGACATTTTAGCGTCTCGCTGGGGAGGATTGCTAAATGTTTTATCATCAGAGGGATGAATTGTACTACTTGTGATTTGAATAAGATTTGGGGAATTTTATCACCCTACTGAAAGGATGTTGATCAATTGGTTATTTAATACTCTGCTGAGGAGAGTTGGTAAATTGACCACGATTTGAATGATTTTGGAGAATTATCGTTCTATTGACGAGAATCGATAAGTGGATATTGATAGAGGAATTATAGTCATATTGGTAGTGATGGCAACTAAATTCAATCTCTGTGGGGATGATGATCGTCTGGGGTGTAATATTAACCTGACGAGGATTCAGATTCTACTGAGGAGATACAGAGGTTTAACAGCACTCTGTTAAAAGAATCCATGAACTTAGGGAATAAGTGTCATGTTTGAAAACACAAGGGTAGATTCTTCATTAGGAAGAATTGCAACGCAAAGGTGACCTTTGCATTTGAGATTCGAAACGCGAGGTTAAGAACCCTCATAACACTGGTCTGGGCCTAGCCTTTAGCGGTTTTGAACGCGGATGCGAACTTCGCGTTAAGATTAAAGTCTTAACTGACTTTATCCAAAAACGTGAAGTATTACATTTTAAAAAGTGATTGGGATTCTCTCCTAGAATCCCGTGTCATCTTAACAGCTTGACGGCTATTATAAATAGACCCGAGTGGTCATGTCAAGGGTCATTCGACTCTTTCCATTTTTAGCTAGTTCCAAGAATGAGAACCCTCATTTGATTTTGATGAGATTTCCGATGAACTCGATCCTCTTTGATCAACAACATCTTCTTTGACTGATGGCGCCACGAAGAGTGAGTTCTAGTTCCAAGAAAGTCGCTGAAACAACTTCCGAAACACCGTCGGCGGGGGTGCCAGCGGTGTTCTTGTTCCTGCGGGAACATCGTTGTCACCGTCACCGTCGTGGGAGCCTCCCTATCGTGGTAAGTGGTGATCAAAATCACTTGTTTTGACAATTTTTTTGAAAACCCTAGATGGGTCCTTGACAACGAGGAAGATGACTCATTTTTGTTTAATGAAAACACGGAGTTAGGACTCTGTGTTCATTGCGAAACGCGGTGTTGACTCCAGGGATTTGAATTCTAAACGTGGGTCTCGACCTTCGCGTTTAGGATTTACAACGCGTGTCTCGACTCTCGCATTTTGATTTACAACACGAGGCTCGACTCTCCCATTTGAGATTTTCAACACGAGGCTCGACTCTCGCGTTTGAGATTTTTAACACGAGGTTGGCCCGTTGTGTTTAAGATTTGACATGCGGGCCTTGATCTCTGTGTTTCTAGTTTTGTATTTATGTCAAAAACTTGTTTTAGCTGCTAATCTTTTCTTTTGATTTTGTAGTGTTCCTTCCAAATGTGCCAGTTTCGCAGGAGCATTATTTTGGGTATATTGGCGGCCTTGATACGAATGAAGTTTTTGGCCTTCGTGACAGAATTCCGTTGTGCACTTTCTCTGACTCAGAGAGAACGAGCATGCGCCGATTCCCCCGATGCTCTACTCTCAAAGCTTTGATCACTGATTTAGACTTGGAAACCCCTGCCGGCCATGATCAATTTCCTAAACCGGCATTCATATGCGAAGATCACATAGCAGCTGATGACCGTTTTATACATTTAGAAGATTCAAAGCTGTTACGGAGAGTCAATAATTGCTTCCTCTTCCTCCCAAATATGAAGAGGATGTATCCACTCTCCTACTTCTTGAACGTGAGCTGTCACCAAGGTTTGACTTTTGACATAGTCAAGGAGAAAGAAAATGTGTCGCTTGGATTTGGTCGACAAGCTCGCATGCAAATTGGTGGATAACTCAAGAGTTTGAGGCTTAGCTTATTTGAGAAGAAGGATCTTGTTACAGAAGTGCCACTTCCAGCGAATGTCTTCATTCACCAATACATTGCAGCTCAGGGTGAATTCCTACACAGACGTTCAGATCCCCAGGATGGGTTTGTTCTGGAGAAGGAGGTTGGTGGACCCGGATGGTGGACTTCGTTCTTGAGGAGCTTAAGGAATCGCTAGCTCAATCGGGTCTCGCAATCCTATTAGCTACCCGATGTTGGATTATGCAAAGTTATCCCAATTTCTTCGCTATGTTGGAGAAATATAACCCGGACAACTGCACGTTCTTCACATCTATGGGGGAGTTAGGTTTTGCTCTCTACGAGATGCAAGCGGTATCGGGGCTGCCATTCGGTCGGATACCCTATGAAGAATTCATCCCTACTACCGAGGAGCTCTCCATTTTGAGGGCGGCACACCCAGAAGTTTATGCTACTTTCTAGGAGTTGATGTGCCACTTTCATATATGTGCTCAGGTTATTAGGATGCGTGGAGGGGGTATTATGCATACTGCATGGGCAGACTACTTTTTTCAGAACTTAGGTCAGAAAGATGAAGCCGTATCCCATCTTGCTACCATTTCTCCTAAAGGCGCTAAGTCTCGATTTAAGGCTTTTAATGTTGCTTACGAGATGGAGCGCATGGAAAATGACTTTGAGGCTGGTGTCAAATTTGAAAGCTTTCACTACCAGGCCACAATTCCTATTTCTGACATGGCTCTCCTCGCTGGCTTCTTCATGATCTGGTTGAAGTGGTGTGTAGTACCATCAAAGCCAGTCGAGACGATATTAGCTGAGGTTGCATACTCAGCTGTCTTATTAGCTCATGGGAGGCCAGTGAGCCTCCTCACTGCTATGGTAGGTTGCGTACAAAGTGGCTTAAGGATATTGACCTCTGAGCTTGTCGGTGCCTAAGGAATTAATGCTACTAGGAGGAAAGCTGGGAAAACTCCCCAACCACGAGTACCAGTGCCATATACAAACTTAGTGGCCTTGTTTGTGCTACACTACCCTTCGTTGGTGATGGGGGCATCTGAAGGCGATGACGCTTACATTCCCTTTGTACAGAGATTGGAGTTGGCTTCGTGGGCTAATACCTACATAGTCAGGGCTCGACAGCTCTTGTCTCGGGAAGATAACTATAGAATTTTCTACTGCGCTCCTAACTTTGATAGAGCTGATGATGAGGACACGAGCTTTACGGACGTGCTTTCGAAGGCTCGTCCTCTTTAGAAGAAGGCACCTTCAAATAGCTTCTCATGATCAAATTGGGCTATCTAGTCTATCGCTTGAGGGAGAAGTGCATCGTTGAACCTTATATGCCTTCTCGATTCGCCAGACAGCATCATTGAACCTTATATGCCTTCTCGATTCGCCAGACAGTTTGGATATGATCAGCTTTATGTTAGCAATCCTAACCCGGCGTTGGCTCAAGTCAGGAATTTGTACGAGGGGGAAACTTGTGGTACTTCTTCTTCGTCGGAGGGGCTCATGCGTGTTTTACTCAACCCAATCACCGCCTGGTTGTTCCACCGTTACGGAATTCCGCGATTAGTTTAATAGGGCTTCTCGAATCTTGGAATACGATATCTATACTTCATGCATAAACGAGATTCGGGAATTGTATAAGTCGAGAAGCGGTTTCACCAAGACTCGTTTATCGGGAATAGAGGAGTATCTATTCTGTGAACGAGAAGCGGTCGGAGCTATCGAAGCCCCAAAGGAGTTGCTCACCATTGAACCTTCTGAAGAAGAGGTTCCTATAGGGACTGAAGAGGGGTCATTAATTGCTGATCCTCCTAAAGAAAAGGCGACCGAGGAAGTTCCTGAGGAAGCGCCCGCTCTTGAACCTCGTTCTTTAAGATTACTTAAAAAGGCCCTTACTACTGAAGAAAAAGGCGAATATGATAGGAGAATTCTTAAGAGAAAACCCGTCACTGCCAAAAACTCTAAGAGGGCCAAATTGGGGACGCGATGAAATCTGTACCTATTGCACGCTTGGCTGATAGGGAGGACGAAATATTTCAATCGATCCTAGGAGGTAGGAGCCGACGAGATATTGCCCGTGGAGGGTTTAGAATCTGCCTCTCCTCCTCTCATCTGGGACCAGGATATACATGAAGGACATCCTTCTGAGGTTGTTCCTCCACCTACTCGTGATGAGTATACAGGTCCGATCTATCCAACTGCTCCTCTTCCACCTTCGAGAGCTCTGAATAAACTGATTGAGGAATTAGAGTACTGGATACAGATGACTATTGATGTCGTCAGTCTTGGGGTGCTCCCTTTGAGAATTTTGCACCTATCTTGACTGGCTGTTTGGATAAAATCAAGGATAAAGGTTATGTGTCATGGGCTGAACATTGTAACAGGAGTGTCATCCTCTTGGAGGCAGAGTTGACAGCTTTCAAGGAGCTGCAGTGCACCAATCTGGAATCTGAAGTGGAGCCGGCTCTCTCCTTAGCTACAATCTCGAAGATACATCATCAAGAGATCCTTCGCAAGGACTTATCTGATAAAAAGGAACGCATAATGATCTTAAGAAAGCAGCATACTCAAGTATATATTGATATCAATGGTGTTGTTTCTGATATTCGTGTCACTGAAGAAGCTATTGCTCGATTAGAGCCTGAGTTGGACCAGAAGAAAACCCAGTTGGCTCAATCTGAGGATGTTAGAAAAGGACTTCAACTTCAAAGTAACAACATTTTAAAGGATTTTCGCAACACACTCCACGCAGCTGAGGGGATTCGAAGAGAGATTGTCGCTACAGCACCTGTTGAAGCAGAACTCAGGAAAGAGATTGAAGAACGAGTCAGAGTGGCTCACGAAAAGAAACTTTCTGCATTCAAGTCCAGGCTGAAGTCCCTTAAGCTGATGAATCCTGATGCTTAAATTTTGTATTTTTTTTTTGCTGGGAAATAATTTTGTATCATTTTCATTTTGATTATCATCACTTTGTATTCAAATTAATAATATTGAATGAAAATGATATTATTTTGCCTTTCATCATCTCTTTTGTTGAATTCTAATTCAGGACAATAAAAAGTAATGCAAATGTTGTGTAAGTGTAGTGTTAACTTAGCATGAAATCGAAATTCTCTTTATTACCCTTAGAATAATTCCAGAAAATTTCAATCGTCAGAGGTGTAGTGTTAACTTGACGATATACAAAACAGGAAAATTAAACATTTATTCCTAAAATACACTCTAAAATGGTAACCCCTAGCCTGAATTGACTGAAGTTTGAGAGACAGGAGGCTACATGACTTACGGAAAGTATCTCTTAAGGAATTTCCCATTAATCGGCATCATGAGCCTGTCTCCTTTTTGATCGATGAGGCGATAAGCTCCATTCGAATAGACTGATTCTATTACGAATGTCCCTTCTTATTTGGGATTGAACTTCCCTTTGGTTTTGTGTCATCACCATGGGTCGTCTGACGGCTAAGACCAAATCGCCTTTCTTGAAAATCTGTTCTTTAATCTTTTTGTTATATAGGCTTTAGAAATGTGGGCTTGATAGAACTCGATCTGTTGTTAAGCTTGAAGTCGCTTGTCATCTAAGGCTTCAAGTTCCTGAAGGTGCAGTTGGTGTTTCTCTTCCTCTGTCATTCCGGTCGCGATGGCGACTCCCAGGAAAGGGATCTGAATTTCTAACGGTAGTACAGCTTCGCAATCGTATACCAAAGCTAATGGCGTAGCTTTCATAGGGGTCCTCACCGTTGTGCGGTAGGCCCACAACATTCGCCAAGTCTTTCATCCCAATTGCGTCAGCTTTTGGAAACAAACTTTTTGAGAAGCTTCACAATGGTCTTGTTAAAAGATTCTACAAGTCCATTTGCTGGCGGATAATATGCCGTAGAGGCAACGCTTTGGATTCTAAACTTATCACAAAATCTTTAAAATCCAAGGCTAACAAATTGTGTCCCGTTGTCGTGAATTATTCGTCTCGGGACTCCAAAACGGTAGATGACGTGATGTTTGATGAATTTAATCACGTTCGAAGTCTTGACTTCTTTCAGCAGGATTGCCTTCGCCCATTTGGAGAAGTAATCGGTTACAGCCAAAATAAACCGATGTTCTTTGGAAGTCAGAGGTGAGATTGGTCCCACGATATCCATACCCCACATTTCAAATGGCCAAGACACTGATATGGGATGTAAGTTCCCTGGCGCTTGATGGATAAAGTCACCATGAATTTGACATGTGTGATAATGTTTAGCATAGCCGACTGCGTTGGAGAACTTCTTTGGCTAATAATAGCCAATTCATCAGAGGCGATCTCCAAACTTAGCTCCGGGTTGATGAGCTCCGCACATTCCGTCGTGAGCCTCCTTGAGAGCCTCCTTTGCTTCCTTTTGAGAAAGACATCGAAGCAAAACTCCATCATGTGATTTACGATATATTATTTCGGAAATCATGTCGTAATAGAATCGGAGGATCTTTCGTTTGATAGCGGCCGCTTCCTTAGGATTATCAGGCAAAATTCCATACAAGACATAGTCGATGTACGGGAATCGCTAATCCTAGATTCAAGCTCCATGGAGGTTGTGCAGACTTCTCCTGCTATTGTCTTGTCTGAACTTTCCTCAATAGGAATCTTGGAATAGTATAGCTCGCGTCCCATGACTGGAATCATTGTTTAGCCCCTGGTGGTAACGCTAATGAAGTTGCTAACGAGGCTAAAGTGTCTGCATAAGCATTCTGAACTCGTGGAATATATCCAATGAAGAAACCTTCGAACTTCTTAGCTTACTTTAGCACTACGAAGTAGTACGGGATCAAATCCTCATGACGCACTTCGTATTCCCCTCGAACTTGATTTACGATGTGCTGAGAGTCACCGTAAGCCTCGAGATGCCGAATATTAAGCTCTTTAGCAAATTACATTCCTAATAGCAGAGCATTATACTTGGCTACATTGTTGGTGCAGGGCTTGATCAGGGAAAATCCCTTTGGGATAACGTGACCGTTTGGAGAGATGAATACTACTCCTACTCCCGCAGTAATTACAACTTGAGGATTTGCTCTAGATGCACCGTCAAAGAATAATTTCCACACTTGCATAGCTTCTTGAGTTACACAAGATTCAGCGACTTCATCGGGCAATTCTTCATACAACTTAGATGTCCCTGGCACCGGGTGATCAGCTAGGAAGTCTGCCAACGCTTGACCCTTGACTGCTTTTTGGGGCATAAATTGCATGTCATATTGTGACAAGAGGATGACCCATTTTACCAACCAACAATATAGAGATGATGGTTTCGTCATCAGAACTCTTAAGGGATTTACCTTAGAAATGACATGAATTGCTTGTCCTACCAGGTAATGTCATATCTTTTGGACTGTGAATACTAAAGCGAGACATTCTTTTTCGACCGGATTATATCGGTGTTCAGCTCTCATCATGGTCCTCCTTAGGTAGTAGATAGCTTGCTCTTGTCCTTGATCATTGTTCTGAGCTAATAAAGCTCCAAGAGAATGGTCCATGGCACTCACGTATAATAGGAACGGTTTTCCCAATGTTGGGGCTATAAGAACCGGCGGTTGGGTAAGATATCTTTTAATCTCCTCAAATGCTCTTCGGTAGTCTCCATCCCAAACAAAGGACACTCCTTTCTTCATGAGCTTAGAGAAGGATTGGCAGCGTCCCGAGAGATTAGATATGAATCTCTGGATGTAGGCCAATCTGCCTTGTAAATCTCTGAGTTCTTTGAGATTCTTCGGTGGCAGCATGTCTTGGGTAGCACAAATTTTCTCTGAATCAAGAGAAATTCCCTTGGATGTGACAATAAATCCCAGGAATTTTCTGCTCAATACCCCAAGGAACGATTTTGTCAGGTTCACCTTCAGCTGATGTGCTCGCATGATATCGAGCATTGTCCTCAGGTCTGTAAGATGCTCATCTTTGTGTTGACTTTTCACTGCTATGTCGTCAACGTAGCATTCAATCTTCTTACGCAGATGTTCATGGAATATGGTGTTCATTGTATGTTGATAAGTTGCACCTATATTTTTCAAGCCAAAGGACATCACTGTGTAGCAATACACCCCCAATGGTGTTCTGAACGCTGTATGCTTTTCATCTTCAGGATACATTTTGATTTGATTGTATCCAAAGAATCCATCCATGAAAGATATCCTTTCATATCCACATGTATTTTCAATCATGACATCAGTGATGGGAAGAGGAAACTCGTCTTTTGGACAAACCGCGTTAAGGTTATGAAAGTCGATGCATATCCGGACCTTACCGTTCTTCTTAGGAACTGGGACAATGGTGGCTACCCAGTCTGGGTGTTGTTCCTCTCTGACAAAGCCTGAGTATATATGCTTTCTAACTTCTGACTCAATAGCTTCCATGATCTCTGGACGAAACCGGCGCTGTTGTTGTTTAACGGGCTTTGTATCCGGATCAATGTTGAGACGATGCATGGCTATTTTTGTGTCAAGGCCAGGCATGTCTTCATAATTCCAAGCAAAGACATCTATATATTCTTGAACGAGAAATATAAGATCTTCTTTCTCAGGGGGTGATAAGCTTTCACTTATGAAGATAGGCTTATGGTCGGATTCATCTCGCATGTTGATCTGGACCACTTTATCTTCAGTAGGTGGTTCGCTCTATTCGAAGCGCATATCCCACAAGATGTTAAGGTATTTGATCCAAGGATCATTGGTTGATTCGATTAACTCTTCGTCATCCCCTGCGTCTTCATCTGGATGACTAGTTGAAACCACGTTCACAGTCAAACTTCTAAAGAAAGGCCCGATGTTGACATCAGATTCCCATGATGATGTCCCGGATGAATAATCCTGATACAGACAGTTATCGGTTTCATTTTTGAAAGGGAGGGAGTTGTGACGTAGTCCACACCTCTTCCAGTCTTTTAATAATAATCCGGAGGTTTTCCTTAAGGGGTGAGAGACATTTGAATCGGTGTTCGCCTTCAATTCCCGAAGTTTAAACCCTATTTTTCATTAAAGTTGTACCCCATTCATTTCATCAGATGTATAGAATTGGGTTCATGATAATAGAATTGAGGAATCTCATTATCTTCTTCTGAACTTCCTCGTTTGAGTAATTCAGGTTTGACTTTACCGAAATAGATCGGCTTTTGCCCTTTCCTTTTGGACGGGACTCTAAAGAAAGCCTTCTGGACATCTCCTACTTCTTCATCTAAAGTGAAGGACGACTTAATCGGCAATGTGAGGGATGCCTCTACACACAATGTGTGCCATAGGTCAGTACATGCATTAAGATCATTCTCTATTTGTTCATTTTTAGAGGACGCATCAGACAAGTACGTCAAAATAAAATATTTATTAATGCACCAATCTACCTTACTCGGTACATTTTTATTGTTCTCAACTTGACCCATTATATTTAGATTCAACTCCTATGGACAATCTTCTTCAGGGTCTGGCTCGACGTCGGCTTCATTACCACTGTTAACATCTTCTTTCTCCTATGATTCTGAGTAGAAGACCGAATCTGTGTGGAAGTTTTCTACCCCTCTGAAAGGATACTTTTTCGCAATCAGGGTTCGGACTTCCCTCTCATCATTAACATACTTCATGACCTGATGTAGGGTCGACGGGACAATGCGGTTTATGTGAATCCAAGGCTGTCCCAACAATAAGTTGTAGGACGTGTCTGCATCTATGATATAACAGGTCACTTCGGACTTAAGATCTCCAATTTGACACCTAAGCTTGATCTTTCCCAGGGGCCGAGTGCTGTTAGCGTTAACACCAGCAACACTGACTAACACCGATGATGCACGCGTGTTGGTGTCGGTAGCCAAAGTCTCTTTTCCCTTGGAGCATGGAGCATTGTGTTGGTTACGTTGTTGCTGCGGCTTAGGTTAGGGAATTTCTTCAGCCATGACTCGGGCAATAATTTCTTCGGCTTGTTCTCCTTGTGAAACCAATTGTCTCCAGGAGCGACATGCCACCCCCATCTGAGTGAGGATCCGGGTCTGCAAGTTGTGCCCGTAAGTTTCAACTAAGGTCGATTGGGTCATACCTGACGGGCATCGCAATGCCACATTGCAGAATCTTTCTACATAAGTCTTGATGGACTCTCCTTTCCTCTGCTTGGTGGCGAGAAGAGTCGGGACCGAAACTTTTGTGTCATCTTCGAAGAATCTGGCCATGAAAAGCCTTTCTAGATCTACCCATTTTTGAATAGATCCAGCAGGCAGTTTCATAAACCATTCGAAGGCAACTCCTTTAAGAGTGTGGATGAACAAACGGGTCAGGATGGCATCATTCGCTATCACATCTCCAGTCTGTAACTTGAAGTAGTAGATGTGTAGGTTCGATAATCCTGTACCGTCGAAAGGTTGTAGAGTTGTAGCCTTAAACTTCGACGGATAGGGAGCTGTGTCCCATTCAGCAGGATAAGGCCATATCACTCCTTCCTCTCAAAGCTCGCTTCTGTTGGCGATTGCGTTGAGGCGGGCTTCTAGCTCATCCACTTTAGCTGACTGAGGATTTGGTTCTCTTTCCATCTCCCTCTCATTTTCAGAAGAAGATTCCAGGTTTTGAGTTTCATGTTCCGAGTTCTCATGCGCCTTCTGTTTTCCCTTTGAACTTGTCCTCCGGGAAGATTCAGGTCTTTGGCCTTTTCAGCAAGAAGCTGGGTCAACATGTCCTTCATCTAAAGAAGTGTCTCTTGCTGTGCCTGGAGCATGGCATGATGTTCGTGAACCCTCTTCACTAAGTCTTCGGGACCTCCAGACATGTAAACGAGAGCCTCTCATGCCACAACAGAACTCGAGGATTAAGATTCAGCAATTGCTGAAAGTTCATCATCAGAAGTAATCCCCTTGGCTAAATTTTGATAATTAACCGAGCGGATAGCTCCTGTCCGGGTTTGAGTTCGATGATATATCCCTTCAAACTCATCACAGATATCCCGGGCAGTTGGAGAGTGGCTTCTTTCTGATTCATCAGAGTTAGGAGCCGAGGCTTTCCCTCTACCGATCATGTTGATAGTGACCTTAGGATATTCAATTTCAGAAACTTTTCTCTTATGATGACATTGTTGCTTGGTAGGTCTGACGATGTCCGTCAATCTGTCAAATACAGACTTGTGAGGTTCAAGTGTACAGCAGTGGCATTCTGAAAGGACTGCTGATATAAGCCGCTCACACTGGCATGGATGAGCTACTTGCTGTGTTGGTCTCCCTCTCGATAGCAATTCCCATAAATCAGACACCTGGGAGGGGTCTCTTTCTGAGCGCGAGGAAGGAGATGGCACCCCCTGCTCTTGAGTAGGTAAGACTGATTCTTATCGAACATGGATTTTAAACTCACGTTGACCTTATTGAACTTAGCGGACCATATCGCGTTTTTGAGAAGAAACGCGAGGGTCGAGTTCTTAAGAAGAAACGCGGGGGTCGCATTTGGATTTATAAACATTAGGCCAAGGCCTACATTTAAATGATGAAACAGACATCTGAGGGTCATGTTTTGGTTGAACGGACCCGTGAGGATCGCATTTGGTTGGTGAAACAGACCTTTGAGGGTCATGTTTTGCTTGAATGCACATGTGAGGTGTGCGTTTATCTTTGGCAGCGCCTTCCTGAGGACTGCGTTTTGGAGGAACAACGCGCCGCTGAGGGTCGCGTTTTAGCTATATCACGCGAGGCTCATAATTGGACTCATTGCCGTGAAGTGTGCGTTCTGGAGTACAAACGCCGTGTTCGGGCAGAGTCTCAAAAATGCAATTCTCGCGTTGGGAAAGAGATCGGATTTCTCGAAGATGCGCTCGTCGTATGGATCTTCTCTGTCTTCGAGCGGCATTCTTTTTGGCTTGTTTTAAAGCCTTTCAGCTACGTCATCGGCGTTTATAGAGGTCACCTCCTCCATAGGCCGTTTGTGACCCGTAGCACGTCTTGTTGACGCGGACGTGGAACGCTCAACTCGTTGGACGAGTTCGGCAGAGGCTAAGCTCACTCCTTTAGAGGAGGGGCTGTTTGATAAATTTTGGCCAAAGGAAAGGGCTTTCTTTGGTATTTCAGCAACAGTTTTGATCTCTTTGGAGATCTTGCCGGCGTTGCGCCTAGCCTTGGGGCTAAGCGATCCAGAGGAGAGGGCCTCCTCGTATTTGGCTTGGTTAAACTCCACGATGAGAGTTTCGACAGTTGTTCCCATGAGGTGGACATCGGATTGCGCCACCACTTCTTCATTAGAAAAGCTAGGTACAATCTCAAGGGAAGGAACTAGGAACTGCAGATCTAACAAACTCTTCTTCTTTATGCCAAAGAACTCGATCCGATCTCCTCCTCTTGTATGAAATTTGTGCTCCTTCAGTCTCCAATCCAGCAGGGCTTCGCCGAGGCTCGAAAATTCCAGATATGTGTAAATGAAGGCCCTAGGGTTGTATTTATAGGCTTCGGGGCCTCCGTTTTTAGATAAGAACGGTCGATTCACTCTTATCCTCAGTTATAAACATTTTATCACATTCTTGGATAACATTAGATCAGTTAGAACAAATTCAGGCGGTTAATGGTCAAAAAACAGCTAAAAATCATAAAAAATGACTTTTGGGACCTGCGGATGCCCGCAGTGTCTTGGCCATGGCCGAGACACCATGGGTGTCTCGGCCATGGTGTCTCGGCCTTGGCCGAGACACTCGCGGTGTCTCCGCTAAGGCCCGGTGTATTGTTTTGTACGTCCCGACCGTTTCTGCCGTATCTTCGTCGTCCGAACTCGGAATTACGCGATTCAAAGTGCGAAGGAAAGCCGACGATGAGATCTACAAGCTCCCATTGTTGAATCACATGTGGAGTAGATGGGACATGAGGGGCGCTTCATCTTTTGTAAGCGAAGCGTAGCTCCCGATCAGTTTGTATCTTTGTTATTGTGCAGTTCCGTTACTTCACATGGTTTGTCGACTTACTTCATGTGTTTATCAACAGCAATTAAGCTTATGCGAACCAGATAGTGACGTTCATTGTCTTCTCTCTGTCTCGAGCCGTGTGCGAGAATTCGTGAGAATTTTTTGACGCCTACATCCACATCCGAATATAACCAATTGCTTTTTTGTGTTGTTTCTCTCATTCTTTATTAGTCATCTTTTTTGGCTTGGCTTCATCTCCCTCAATTGGGTCATGTAAATCTTTACAATACAAAATTTCTTCCATCTTGGACTTTCATACTTGCCAATTGGAACTATCTAATTTTATCATTGTGCTAAAACTCTCCATCTTTTCCATTCCAAAGCATGCGTCAAAGTAAGGCTCTGATACCACTTGTGAGGGATTTTATGCAGATTAATTTGTGAAATTAAACACTAAATGAATAATGACACCAATAAAAATACCACAATTAAGCAAACACTAAAATTTAACATGGTTCGGCAAATCGTTCCTATATCCACGAGGCAATCTAGAGAAAAACATTTTATTATAAATCAAGAGTACAACCCCTCCAAGTTACACCTGAACTGGAGGATTAAATCACAAGAAAAAGATACAGTGTTACCTCTAGGGCATCAAAATAATAAAACCCATCTCACTAAAAATCTCTAACACCCGTAGAGAAACTAGCACCGTAGTCTCGATGGCGGTGTCGTTCTGAAGACAATGGCTTTTGAATCACTACAATCGGACAACCGAGTTATCCAGAATCTGAACTTTTCTCTCTCTCATTTTTTATCTCTTGGATTATTGTAGAAGGTTACTGTAGCTCCAAAAAACATGCAAGGTTCTCATAAATAGAATTCTCCAAACCTATTTCTATTACAGCTAGATCATCCAAATCCTCATCTAGATAAAATTTTAATTCATGTGAACCTCATGTGGACCTAATCTTGGGTTAGACCCACAACAGAACTGTCGATGGTTGTGAGGAATCATCAATGGTGACGAAGAATTTTAGTAGTTTTGGAAAGTTAATCACAACTATTTGGGGAGAAAATTGATTGTTTCATTACGGGATTCATTACAAACTTCATTCGTTTACAACGAAAACAAAAATTAGTCTTTTTATAAGACCTTTACACAATGAAAACAAAACAAAAGTACAATTCTCTTCAAACAAACGCAAAAATCGTTTATCGGTCTTTTGCTTGCGTAGGATCTTGGCCTGTGACGGGGATCTTGATATCCGTGGACCACCGTCGATCAGATCTGATTGCTAAAAAATTAGGCAGAGGTCGTTAATTCGTGAAGGAATCAAGAAACTGTAGCGCTTATCTCGGTAACAGCGAGATAATTTCTCTTCTTAAGATCGCCACAACGGGGTAATCTTAAGGGACGATCACGAGAACTGCAGATCTGACGAGCTCCTCTTCTTTATGCCGACGAACTCGATCCGATCTGTCCTCCTCTTCTCTGAAATTCGTGCACCTTCAGTCTTCAGTCCGACAGGGCTTCGCCAATTCTTCAAAATTCTAGATTTGAAAAAATGAGGACCCTAGGGTTGTATTTATAGGCTCCGGGGAATCTAGGCGGTTAACGTCGAAAACGGCTCCAAATAGCCAAAAACAGTCAAAAATTGCATTCTGTAGGTTGCGGACACCCGTGGGTGTCTTGGCTTGGCCGAGACACTCGTGGGTATCTCGGCCTGGCCGAGACACCTCTGGGTGTCTCGGTTTGGCCGAGACACCTCTGGGTTTCTCGGCCTGGCCGAGACACCAATGAGTGTCTCAGGTATTTTAATCTTAAGTTTCTCATATAACCTCCAAATTACTTGATCCAAGATGTATTGGAAATCTGACAAAGAGATCTACAACTTTCATGTTTTGAGTTTCTTTAGATTCGAATCGGATCATATACAAAATTTTTATTCTTCTCTGAGACACCAACACTGTCTCGGAGTTTGTACTATCTTTGGTATTTTGGCATTATCTTTCTCATATGATCTCCAAATGACCTGATCCAAGATGTATTGAAAAGCTAACGAAGAGATGTATAACTTTTATCTTTTAAGATTCTTCAGATTCAAATCTAATCATACTCAAAATAGCTCCACAATATCCAAGACACTTGTGAGTGTCTCGACCATGACCGAGACACCAATGAGTGTCTCGGGTATTTTGGTCATAACTTCCTCATATGCACCAATGAGTGTCTTAGGTATTTTGATCATAACTTTCTCATATGACCTCTAAATAACCTAATCCAAGATGTATTAGAAAGTTAACGAGGAGATCTACAACTTTCATGTTTTGAGTTTCTTCAGATTCGAATCGGATCATAACCAAAATCACTCTACAATTTCCGAGACACCTTTGGGTGTCTCGGCTTGGCCGAGACACTCATGGGTGTCTCAGCCAATCCGAGACACTAATGGGTGTCTCGGCCAATCTGAGACACGTCTGGGTGTCTCGGCTTGGCCGAGACACCTCTGGGTGTCTCGCCGAGTCTCGGGATGTAGTCCTGCGCGTTCCGTCCGTTTTTACCGTATCTTCGTCGTCCGAACTCAGAATCACGCTATTCAAGATGCATTGGAAAGCTGTCAAGAACATCTATAAGCTCCCATAATTGAATCATATGTAAAGTAGACAAGACACGAGAGGCTCTCCGCCCTTTTGCAAGTGATACGGGGTTCCCGATCAGCTCGTGTTTCCGTCATTCCGAAGTTCCAATGTTTCGCATGGTCCATCGACTCACTTCATGTGTTTGTTGTCATCAAATAATCTCCTATGACTCAGATAGTGACATTCATCATCTTCTCTCTGTCTCGAGCCGTGTACGGGGACCTATAGGTAATTTTTGACGCCGACAACAACTATTCGTTTTCATTTTATCTCTAACTTACATTATGATTTAGATATCTCTTTTCTGATTTATGAAGGCTATATAAGATTAAAAGAGGTGATTTTTAGAGCGAGCTTTATGATTTGAAAAAAGAGATTTTTAAGAGGGATAAGGTTTGAGGAGACAAAGATTTATTCATGATTTGAAACCCCAGAGCCTCATAAAAATCACAACATCAGATCATCTTAGCAAGTAGCCCTTGGAATTAAGATCTACATCATTCTTCGTCGAGCTTCGCTTCAATCTTTTGAAGAACGGGTTGCTAATCAAAAGGCTTGTATGATCTTTATATTTTGTGATTAAACTATTTTTGGTAGTTTGTTTAAAATTATTTTTACAGTTTACTCAAGCAAGTAATAATTAAGGGTTGGGACTAGTTAGGGCTATGCGTTGCTTGCCGTGAAGAGTTAGATTAGATGACTGGTTTCAGATAGATTATAGGGTGCAGTCTTTGTAGTCCTATTGAATCAGGTTGTGATTTGGGAGAACTCTTGGCATAGTGAGGAAGCTCCTTCGTGAGAAAGAAGAGTGGATGCAGGATTGTTATCCGAATCACTATAAAAATTTTCATGTGTTCGTTGGTTAGTTTTTAACTTGGTTGTTCACTTTTATTGTTCTATATTTCTATTGCATATTTTGTGTTTTAGCAAAAAGCTGCATCAAACCTATTCACCTCCTCCATTCATCACCCTCCCTAGGCTTGCATCTCAGATCTAACAATCAATATCCTATTCTGGCTTCATTCGAACTCTTAAAATAGGCTAGTAAGAATTAGGATACGAGTAGTGATAACTATATTACTTCCTGAGCTACTTTTACACTACGACAAAGAAGAGTGTATGGTCTATTTTTTTCAACTATTTTCAAAGTTAATGACACATGAAGGGAGCTCACATTTCTCATTCTTGTAGTGTAGAAGTACAAGCTATTTGGTTCACTAATTTTATAAAAACTTTTATTGAAATCATTTGACAGTGATATTTTGGTAATTAAATGGTTTCTAGAGATTTCCTAAAACTTAGCTTAGCTCACGAAATTTTCATAGAAAGGGTTTCTATAAAATACAAAAAAATATGAGTATTTATATAAATCTAGTTTCAATCCATTTGGGTTGAAAGTACTTGGAAATCTAACAATGTGTACTTTTAAATAATTTTTAATTGCCATAACGCCATTTTTCTTTTCTTCTTTCTTTTCTCGTGATTGTAAGAGAGAGAAAAACTGGGGTTAGCCCTCCCGTTCCCAATCTGCATTTCCTCGTGTATTTCAAGGTTTTGGGAGTCCTTGCTAAATCAAGGTTTCTTTTTGATCTACTTTGACTTTGATCATGGGTTCATTCAATTAGTAAAATTTATCCACTAATGAGCGGTGATACCACTTGTCGCGCGCCTATGCGGAAGCGTTGCACACACACACAACGAACTTGAGATCACGGAAGAAGAAAGCCACACACTTGCACAAACCAAGCCAATTACAAGTGCAATTTACCAAAATACGACACAAATCAAACCAAACACAAGGATTTACGTGGTTCGGCAATTGCCTACGTCCATGGGGAGAGGATGAGGAGATTTCACTATATGGAGGAGAAATACAATGGGTTACAACTCACAAAATCTCTTAAATATAACCCTAACCAAAGCTCTCAACTCCCTCACAATATCTCCCTCTCAAAGTACTCAAAACAATGCTAATTCTCTCTTTTTCTCTCCTTAAGAAACCCTAAAAAACGTGGTCCTATTTATAATAAACCATAATCCCAAACAAAGGAGGATTCCCAAACAAAGGAGGATTCTAAAAACGAGTCTGCCACACCCTGCACCATGGGTGTGGCAGAGGGTGTGGTGCAGGACAGATTCTGCCACACCCTGCACCGTAGGTATGGAAGAGGGTGTGGTGCAGGACAGATTCTACCACACCCATGGCAGACACCACACCAGGGAGTGGTGGAGTCTGTTTTGGGTTATTCTTCACGTTTTTCATAATTCCTTCGCCGTTTTCATAATTCTCCACCTCGGCGAAGTGTTCCCAACACTAAGCCGACACCGACATGAGCACCAATGTTTCGTCTCTCTAAACTCGACTGCACCAATATGGTGGTTGCCTACGTACCCCCTCTCCCAAGGGATCAAGCCACCCGTAGTTCATCCAAATGGCCGTCAACGGCCTCAACAATCACGAATGTGCAACAAGTTTCGACAATGATCAAACTTGTTGCTCGGAACCACCTTAGTGAGCATATCCGTCGGATTATCCTTTGTGTGGACTTTCACAATCTCCACATCGCCATCTTCAAGAACATCCCGAACGAAGTGATAACGAACGTCAATGTGCTTCGTCCTCGCATGAAAAACCTGATTCTTCGCCAAATAGATAGCACTCATGCTATCACAATGAATGGTGACGGACCGCTGCGATATACCAAGTTCCTCCAAAAGTCCTCGAAGCCAAATAGCCTCCTTCACAGCCTCCGTAACCGCCATATACTCTACCTCCGTCATAGACAAAGCCACCGTAGACTGTAAGGTGCATCTCCAACACACCGGTGCACGGGTCAAAGTAAACACATATCCCGTAGTAGACCGATGCTTATCCAAATCCCCAACATAATCCGAATCAACATATCCAATGCACAACTGCCCACCTGTAGTGTCCCGCTCATAAACCAAACAAACATTGAGCGTACCTCGAATGTACCTTAAAATCCATCTCACGGCGTCCCAATGACCCACTCCTGGATCGTGCTTGTATCTCGACACCATGCTCACCGCCTGTGACAAATCCGGCCTCATACATACCCTCGCGTACATCAAGCTCCTAACTACGCTCGCATATGGAGTCTTCGTCATCAACTCATGGTCTTCAACTGACTTCGATGAAAGGCCAGCTGAAAGCTTCAAATGGGCTCCCAAAGGTACACCAACTGGCTTCGTATCCATGCTAACATAGAATCGCTGTAGAACCTTCTTCAAATAAGCCACCTGTGCCAAACAAATCTTACCCTTCTTCTTGTCTCTGCCGATCTCCATCCCTAAAATTCGCTTCGCCTCGCCCAAGTCCTTCATCTCAAACTCATTCGAAAGCTGAACTTTCAACTCATCTATAGCTGACCTGGAACTAGAGCCAACCAACATGTCATCGACATAAAGCAACAAATAAATGTATGCACCTCCTCTCAACTTGCGAAAATACACGCAAGGATCAAACTGGCTCCGAGTGTACGAATAACCAAGCATAAAACCATCGAATCGCCTATACCACTGTCGACTAGATTGCTTCAAACCGTATAGCGATTTCTTTAACCTACAAACCAACTTATCTTTCCCTACAGCTCGGAATCCCAATGGCTGAGTCATATATATTTCTTTATCAAGATCACCATGAAAAAATATCATCTTCACATCCAACTGATCTAACTCTAATCCATACTGTGCCACCAAAGCTAGCAGAATCCGAATCGAAGAATGCTTCACCACCGGAGAGAAAACCTCATTGTAATCAATACCTTCCTCTTGTGCATAGCCCTTCGCAGCCAACCTAGCCTTTAACCTCACTGGAGTGCCCTCAATGCCCTCCTTCTTTGTGTACACCTACTTGCACCCAATCGCCTTCCGCCCCTTTGGAAGCTCAACAAGCTCCCATGTATCGTTCTTATGAAGGGACTCCATCTCCTCCTACATAGCCACCTATCACGAATCAGCCTCCGAACTCTGCTCGGCCTCTCTGAATGTAGTAGGCACCATCTCATCGATACTCTCCATCGGAAGTGCATATGCAACTGTGTCGGCATACCGTGCTGGCACCCGTATGTCTCTCCTCTATCTCCGAACCGTAATAGAATCCTGAACCTAAGCCATCGGTCCCTAATCCTGCTCATGAGTACCCATATCCTCTGCATCACCATCGTGCTCGCCTGGCATCACCTCAGTCGGCACTCTAATGGATACTGCACCATCTGGACTCTGTAGAGCTGCATCAATCTCCACCACCTGCGATATCTCCTTTGTCGGGTCGCTCTCCACCTGATGAGAGCTGGGAAGCTTTAAGATAAAAGCCTCATCGAATGTGATGTCCCTACTCAGCACAATCTTCTTATCAACTGGATCCCAAAGCTTGAATCCCTTGACACCACGCTTGAGTCCTACAAATATAGAATTCCTAGCTCGAGGTTCCAACTTATCAGTTTTAACATGATAATATGCAGGGCAACCAAATACCTTAAGCTGGTCATAGTCATGTGCTGTCTCTCCCGACCATATCTCCATAGGGGTCTTCCCCTCAATCACAGATGAAGGCAGCCTATTAATGAGGTGGCTCACATAAGAAAGTGCCTCAGCCCAAAAGATCTTTTCCAAACCACTATGCGCCAATAAACATCGAATCTTCTCCAGCAAAGATCGATTTAACCTCTCCGCCACCCCATTCTGCTGTAGTGTATGACTAACTGTGAAGTGCCTCTCTATGCCCTCATCTCGACATAGCTGCTAAAAGGGGTCTGAAGTATACTCGCCGCCGTTATCGGATCATAACGTCTTGATCTTTCTCCCAGTCTGCAGTTCTAATCTCTTCTTCCACTCCATAAACAAATCTAGGACTTCACTCTTATGCTTCATGGTGTACACCCAACATCGCCTAGAATAGTCATCAACGAACATGACGAACCAAATTCGACCAAGTGATGCCGTCTTGGTGGGACCCCAAACATCTGTGTGCACGTAGTCCAAGATGCCCCTCGTCCTATGAATGACCGTCCCAAACTTCACCTTTGTCTTCTTGCCAAGTACATAGTGCTCACAGAATTTCACTTTACCACTCTTAGCTCCCTTCAATAGCCCCTGCTTGCATAATGCCTGCAGTGACTTTTTACCTGTGTGCCCTAGTCTGTAATGCCAAAGTCTGCTCATGTCCGTCTCTGAAATAGCCGAAGCAACCTGGCTAATCTTAGTGCTCCCCTTCATATAGTATAAATTACGATTGCAGACTCCCTTCATCACCACCAAAGATCCCTTAGTAACCTTTGCTACAGCGTTCTCAAAGGTCACCCTGAATCCTTTAGCCTCTAAAGCTCCAACTGAGATAAGATTCTTCTTCAGCTGAGGAACAAATCTCACCTCCTTCAACTCACGGATTACTCTATTGTGCATCCGAATCCTCACAATACCTATCCCACAAATGCCATAGGATTGATCATTTCCCATGACAACAACACCCCCGTCGAGTCTCTCAAATGATGAAAACCAATCTCGCCTAGGAGTCACATGATAAGTAGCGCCAGAATCAAACATCCAATCCGATGCATCCACATGGTTCACCTCCGGAGTAATCAATAGAGAAAAGCACGAATCATCGGAAGCATCGCCTTTTGTAAAGTTCACCTCATTAGCCTTCGGGCCATTTTTCTTGCCATTCTCCTTCTCCTTGAGCTTCGGGCAGTCTCTCTTCCAATGTCCTTGCTCCTTGCAGAATGCACATTGGTTCTTTGCTAATTGGTGACGACCTCTTGACTTTGACCTTCCTCGATTACCACCTTTCGGATATGGGCTTCTACCTCTCGTCGACAATGCCTCTCCTGAAGTACTAGCGCGGGAAGTCTCCTTATCCTTCCTCCGCAAATCATAGTTCATCAATGAGTTAGTCACTTCACTATAAGTGATAAAAGATCTCCCGTTCAGCAAAGTAAGCACGAAGGTATCATACTCCTCATCCGGTAAGGAGCCTAAAAGAATAATAGCCTTGTACTCATCCGTGATCTTCTCATCCACGTTCGCCAAGTCTGACAACAACTTAGTGTAGTTGTTTACATGAGCCGCAAGAGAGGTGCCTCGGGACATCTAGAATCTGAATAACCTACGCAGCAAATGCAACCTGTTCTCAACACTTTTCGTAAGATACTTATTGTTGAGAATTTCCCACATCTTCATCGCAGACGTCACCCCAATCACATCATATTTCAGCTCATGTTCCAAACAGGACCTGATCACCCCCACAAGCATTCCTATTCATCTTTTCCCATACTGCCTCTTCATATTTAGGTGGTCTCACATCGACCATGATGGTCTCCTCCAAATTTTGAGCATTGAGTGCATCCTGTATGTCGCTCATCCATAAACCAAAATTGATTTTACCATCATATTTCGTTACACTAATCTTAGTGTTCTGAAAACCCACTTGAACTGTGCCGATCATCTTGCTGCTTTCACTACCTTCTTCACCCATAATCACAAATTCCAAATTATAAGGAAAGATTCAAACTTTGAAAGGAATAAGAAATTACCCAACTGAACCCTAGATTGGATTCCAAATAGAACTCCTAACCACACGAGGAAAGCAAGATCTTTAACGGTAACTTCAATCCCTAACTCCACCAAAGCCTAGAACTCCAAGAACCAAGCTTCCAACTGAATCTTCCTCCATCTAATCCAAAACACTAGATCTGAAATCTAAGCTCTGATACCACTTGTCACGCGCCTATGCGGAAGCGTTGCACACACACACAACGAACTTGAGATCACGGAAGAAGAAAGCCACACACTTGCACAAACCAAGCCAATTACGAGTGCAATTCACCAAAATAAAACACAAATCAAACCAAACACAAGGATTTATGTGGTTCGGCAATTGCCTACGTCCACGGGGAGAGGATGGGGAGATTTCACTATATGGAGGAGAAATACAACGGGTTACAACTCACAAAATCTCTCAAATATAACCCTAAACAAAGCTCTCAACTCCCTCACAATATCTCCCTCTCAAAGTGCTCAAAATAATGTTAATTCTCTCCTTTTCTCTCCTTAAGAAACCCTAAAAAACGTGGTCCTATTTATAATAAAACATAATCCCAAACAAAGGAGGATTCCCAAACAAAGGAGGATTATAAAATCGAGTCTGCCACACCCTGCACCATGGGTGTGGCAGAGGGTGTGGTGCAGGACAGATTCTGACACACCCTGCACCGTAGGTGTGGCAGAGGGTGTGGTGCAGGACAGATTCTACCACACCCATGGCAGACACCACACCATGGTGTGGTTGAGTCTGTTTTGAGTTATTCTTCACGTTTTTCACAATTCCTTCGCCGTTTTCA
>BQKN01064291.1:142990-166495 GCA_022839385.1 Asparagus kiusianus
ATATATAATCTTATTTATTTTTCTCATATCACTTCGTATTTATATGTTTTCTTTTATCCTATTTATATTGAACTTCCGTTTTGACATCAATGAATTATGATCTAAACTAGTTCCGCCAATGGTTTATGAAGCCATATTATTATTCTTATCCCTGTTGATGATGATTATGCAAATATATATGGATATGCTAAACCATATATATTCATGCTGAGGAATTCATGCTGAGGAAACTGAGGTCAATGAACCCTTGGAATTTGGTTCAGATATTGGGGTCTCCGATTATCTCAATTAATTAATGGGGAATTTTATGATGGATGACATAAAAATAAGAGAGAACAAGCATCAGGTTCACGACGAAGGCTGTTCTCCACTGCCCAGCTGATGCCTAAGTAAGTATTTTGATGAAAAAGACTTAATTCAATGGAAATTAGACAAGGATTTATTTTAGGATAGGATCGTGGATCCACTTACATAAGTATTATATATACATAGTCATAGAGATTTTCATGGATAAATTGCGTATTACACGTATCATCCTCCTACTAGCCGAGAAAGTGAGGGGTTTTCTAGGGTAGCAGGACCACGGGTTACTATCTCAAGAGCGAAAAAGCTTCCCATGATGTGTGCATCAATGTTGACTCGAAACGGTTATGATAGCAGTCAATAAGTGAGGTTAGTCATCTGTTATTATCCTCTACAGAGGATATCAATGTTATCATATGATTTGATGCCGTCCTATTGGAAAGATGAGTTTGCTTATGCTAAGGTTAAGGATAGGCGGTGCGTATTGCCTTGTTGGGCGTGGTATGCTTAGCCAAGTTGGAGCCTTCTCGGCCTTCGCATGTAGCCTCATATTTTTGCCAGCATGGTGCTTCGACACTATGGAGTTGACTTTTTGGTTGATTCTCTTTTCATTATGAGCCCACTTAAAGAGTGACGAACCGAGCACGAATTTAACTTCACTTATTTCCAGATTCGATTTGTTTGTCAATTGCATGCAGAGTTATTAATAAATACTAACCAAAAAAATGATGAGTGCTGAGATTTTGCTTCTAAACTTAGTCGTAGGCTTTGGATTTAGACATTCTGTGCTTCATTAGAGAACTTTTGGGTGCAAAATGTTCTTTATTTGAGCTCTTACTCAATAAGTCTTTATACCTATAAATTAAGATAAAAATAATTATTAGCAGATATATTTATTTTAAATAAAATAGATAATGAATGTATAAAAATATAATAAAATGTAACGATCAAATATCTCCACACCTATATTTTTGCTAGTCCTCTAGCAAAGAAAGAAAATAAAAAAAAAAATTCTAACTCACATACAAAGGAATCGTAATTGTATTTAGCACATACAATAAGTCATTAAACTTCTAGGTTACCCTGGTGGACAAGTTATAGTCTCGTAAGTGTTGACAGTGAAGATACCCATAAAATTTGGTGGACTTGCCAATTTGAAGAAGTCAATGTATAATTAATTCATTTGATATATTTACAATCTAGTTCAAGCTCGTTTTTACTGAAGAAAATATTTTTATGTATAACGCCAAGATAAATTTCTTAGAAAATCTTTTCATTATAGTTATACAAATCCAAGTCTAACTTAGACATTCAATTAAAACTTTTGAAAAGAATATGTTAACTAATTTGTTTCAAACAATATTCAAGCCTCTTGATCAAATTTCTTTTCAAGAACATATATATAAATATAACAATATAAAAACTTTTTTTATATCTTTCTTTATTCCTTGGTAATTTTGTTCTATTTTATCAGGTGTTGTAAGTGAGCATGTAACTAATTTTGGGTCAATAAATCCTAAACCTAATTCAATTGGTCTTAAGTCATTACATATAAAAATACTCATAAGGCTTAGTCACTCGACCAATTTAGTACTAGTAAGATAGAATCACATTGGAGTTCAAGAAGTTTTCTTAGTAACCATTTTTCTCACTCTTCTTTACAAAACTTTTTTATAATATGTGCATGTGTATCTTGAAAAATATTTGAATCAAGATAATTTTAAAAATATATATATTTCTTACTCTAAGCTAAACATGCAAAAATTTTAATACTCTAATTAAAAGTCTAAGTTTGGACTTTAGTGAAGTATACTACTTTGAGAATACGAAGATTATCATAAAAGGTTAAGTTGAATATAAAACTAACTAAGAATTAGAAAATTCAAACTTTATCAAGTAGATAAATTATTAATTACTCTATCAAGATGACAAGTAACAAATTTTTTAGGGAAAGATAATAAAAATAAAAATAAAATAGAAGAAAAAATGATGAAATAAATAGAAAAGATGACTAAACCGCAACCCCACATCTAAATATTACATTGTCCTCAGTGCAAACTATATGATGTACAAAGTAAAGTAGATAGAAAATGAAGCACTTACATTTGTTCGGTCAACCTAAAAGAATAATAAAAATCTGCAATTACCTTTGGTATGAGAAGGATATAGCCAAAAAAAATTCATCTTCCCTTTTTTCATTTTTTCAATTTTTTCCTCTTTTTGTGTTTTTTTGTTTTTTCCCAAAAGAAGAAGAAACTCTTAAACAAGAGAAGAATAAATTTTTTTCTTATTATTACGAGACAAAGAGTAATGACATAAAATAAAAGATTAAAAATAAAAATCTCACTCTCTACATTAAATCCTACCTCATTTTTGAAAAATACCTCAGATTTTAAAGAAGTATAAAATAATAAACTCAAAGATGTGCTTAAAATTTATGCACTCCGAGATTTTTAATAAATTTTACAACATTAATGGCCATATAAGAAGGGGGTTATCTATTTTTAATTTTTGGTGTTGATCAAATAGAAAGCAAGTCTCACATTTGAACTCAAGTTCTACATGAATGAAAATTTATCTTAATATAACCAGTTCTTTTTTTAAAGAAATTCTCAAATTCAAGATTTATAGTTGAGGTATGGGAAGCTGATTGCTCTACATTTTTCTAGGAACCTAAGCTCATCAGGAAAATGTTCTTCAAATGCAAAATCGATGAAACTTGTGTCTGACTCTATGAGACCTAGTTCTGATTCAAACTCCTCTAGCATCTTGAGTTTATCAATAAAGATCTCTTCAAAACTCGGGTCTGACTTCACTCTGTTCTTCGAGATAACACATGTCTTGAAGAACATGTGGATTAGGAGTTGTCATTTCATTGGTTTCAATATTTGATTCAACATGGATTAATCGATTGATATTGTCACACCCCGCTTCCTAAAATACCAGGGAATCAGGACGCGAGCAAACCCGTGACGTATTAGACTGAGGAAAAATAAGTGCTAGACCCCGTCTTCTCAATCTAATATGCTAAGCATCAAGCAATATAAAGCAAAGGGACAGGTCCCCGACCACAGTAGCAAGAATATAATAAACAACTCAGAACAGAAAATATACATATCATAACCGAAATATCATCCCAAGCATAATATTCGGGTTAATATGCCCTTATACAAGACTATCTGAAAGAAATACTAGAAATATAAAATACATCGGTCAACAGAATGAAAGGTGCTACAAAAGTAAATAGAGGACCCATAACTAAGCTTCGGCTTCTTCTGCTACTCCGTCTTTAATGCTTCTCCATCTTGGACCTATTCATCCTCTAAATCTGACGTACACCAAAGGAAACAGGTGTACGTCAGCGTGCATGGCACATGGCAAGATTCCACAAAAAGAAAGAACGAACGAAAACCCGATGCAAAAATGATACAACAGAAATGATAAAGAAACGTGCAACTTGATACGAATTGCCGTGCGAGCACCTTTGATTGCGGAATTATCAAATGTGGGTTGTGGAGAAAACAATAAGAAACACAAGAATAACTTAGATTTTGGGCGAAGGAAACTACGTTCTCTAGGTTATGAGTATACAATTTACAATCTATCACAATCTCACTCAAGAATTGAAGAGCAGGCTCTCCCAATCTCAATTACAATTTTAATCTCTCTTGATTAAACTCTCTGATTGTTTTAAACCCTAAAACAATCCCTTATATATGTGTACAAATGAGGGTGGCAAAGTGGTAAATAACAAAACCCAACCCAAATAGGAAAACGCGTAAAAAGAGTCCTTAACGAATCTGGAAAACTCTGATGAGTCGACTCATGACTGAGATGAGTCGACTCGTTCGAAACTAGACAAAACACGAAAACCAGCAATGAGTCGACTCATGACTGAGATGAGTCGACTCATGACCTCATATGAGTCCACTCATAACTGATGAGTCGACTGGTCAGAGATGAACTGTGAACTGGGCTTGGTTTCGTGAGTCGACTCATAACAGGCATGAGTCGACTCAACCTGATGAGTCGACTCATGTACATGTATGAGTCGACTCACAGGCTAAAATCTGGATACTTTGACTCTTCGATTCTCTACCTCGTTCCTCGCTCCAACCTACGTTCCCTTGTACTGTTTGATACCTCTATTCTCATGCTATCATGAGAATTATCTCCTCAAGCTACCATGAGGATCGCTAAGTTCCGAAGAGAAGATACACCCGTATCATGGGTTCCCCCTTTAGGAACTTGAAGTCCCGTTCAAGTTAGAACTTTTGTTGAGGAAACTCTCGAGCTTCTCTGTCTTTTCTGCACTACCTGGCCTTGCTAGGATTCTAGTCTCGACGTTTGATCGGAAATAACAAATTCGTCCCGCGTCTCGTCGTAGTCACTGTTCGCTATAAGTTGCAATCCTTTGTCGATGGCTTTTCTAAAAGTCTAATGCACAGCGAGCCAAACTTCTTGCTTTCATTCACTAGTCTCTTCGCTCGCGTCACCGTCCCCAAGCTTGTCTCCTTCGGAACAGATGTCGAACGAAATATGAACTTTACACCATCCTTAGTGAAGGTGTACTTCTGAGCCCGCCTCTCATAGATCGCATATCTATCCCATAAGTACGGATTGCCTAATATAATCTGATAAACATCCAGTGGAACGACATCGCATGTGACCTCGTCAATATACGACTCGTGGAGCACAAATCTGACAGTGCATTGATCAACTACACTCAGTTTCTCCTCCTTCTGAATCCACCCTAATGGATAGGGCTTCGGATACCTGACCGCCTTCAGACCCAGCTTCTGCACCAATGCCTCGGATATCAAATTCTTCTCGCTGCCCAAATCAATAATGACACCAACCAAACTGGTCTTCACTTGTAACTTAAGAACAAAGAGTTGCTCTCTCGGGTCGTCGTCCTCTTTCGTGGTCTGCTTCCCCGCCATAAGGTTGAGACTTCTGTTGGGCTCTGTCATCCCCGAGACTTCTTTCGGACCTTGAGCTATCATGTATACCTTTTTCTCCTTCTTTCTCTTCAACCCTCTTGGCTTCAGATGAGGATACTTCTCCCAGCACCGATCAGCAGTATGCACTGTCTTCTCGCAGTGACTACAAATCAGCCCTGTTTTCCTTGGATCACCCTTCTTCTTCTCCTCCTTAGATTGAGAACCACTAGACTCGTCTCCTGTCTGTTTGGAGTCTCCCTTAGTCTCGTTGCCCTTCTTTTGCTTGCCTTTGATGGCAATAGCCTTCACGCTCGCCACTGTAATAGTCTTGACCGTGAATAACTTCATCTCCTTCCGGATGTAATCGCTCAATCCCGCCATATACTTCATAAACACGGAATATTCCTCTGTCGCAATGTTGAGGACCATCGCCTGCTGTTGAAACTCCGTGGTGTATTCTTCAAGGAATCCCACCGGGTAGAGCTGCTTCCTCAGTAACTCCTTGAACTTGTTCCACGACACCGCTTTCTTCTCCTGCTTACAGTAGGATTTTCACCACGTCAACGTGTGCCCTGAAAGCTTCAAAGTCGCGAACACAATCTTCTCTTTTGACGAATAGCCATAAAGAGTAAAATACGTCTCCATCCACTCGATCCAGTCATCAAACCTCTCGACGTCAACACTCCCATCATAAACATGAATCTCCACCTTGAAGTCAATCTTCAGGTTCTGATAAGAATTCTTACCCCGTTGATACAATGCAGCCTTAACGGTCTCCTCCTTCTCATCGGAATCTGAATCTACTCTCTTCACATCGGACTCAACAATTTTCTTCGAAGAAGATTCACCTTGTTTGCCACTTCCATGGATAAGACTGATGAGCTGTGTGAGAGTCGAACCTATCGTCTCGATCTGCTTCACCAATGCATCAATTATCGCTGAATTATCCCCTTCAGCCATCTTCTTCCTCCTTAAAACCCGGACTCCTTCCAATGAAATAAGGATCTCGCCAAGCTTCTTGTACTGTGATCAAGTAAGGACCATACACAGGATGCCCCTTCACCGGATCTAATGCTCTGATACCAACTTGATACGAGTTGTCGTGCGAGCACCTTTGATCGTGGAATTATCAAAGGTGGGTTGTAGAGAAAACAATAAGAAACACAAAAACAACTCAGATTTTGGGCGAATGAAAATACCTTCTCTAGATTATGAGTATGCAATTTACAATCTCTCACAATCTCACTCTAGAATTGAGAACAGGCTCTCCAAATCTCAATTATAATTTTAATCTCTCTTGATTAAACTCTCTGATTGTTTTAAACCCTAAAACAATCCCTTATATATGTGTACAAACAAGGGTGGCAAAGTGGTAAATAACCAAACCCAACCCAAACAGGAAAACGCGTAAAAAGAGTCCTTAACGAATCTGGAAAACTCCGATGAGTCGACTCATGACTGAGATGAGTCGACTAGTCTGAAACTAGACAAAACATGAAAACCAGCAATGAGTCGACTCATGACTGAGATGAGTCCACTCATGACCTCATATGAGTCGACTCATAACTGATGAGTCGACTGGTCAGAGACGAACTGTGAACTGGGCTTGGTTTCATGAGTCGACTCATGACAGGCATGAGTCGACACAACCTGATGAGTCGACTCATGTACATGTATGAGTCGACTCACAGGCTGAAATCTAGATACTTTGACTCTTCGATTCTCTGCCTCGTTCCTCGCTCCAACCTGCATTCCCTTGTACTATTTGACACCTCTATTCTCATGCTATCATGAGAATCATCTATCCTCAAGCTCCCATGAGGATCGCTAAGTTCCAAAGAGAAGATATACCTGTATTACAACTGGAAATCTAACAAAATCAACATGTAAATGTAGGCATATAAAACTGCCTATAGGTCCCTTAACATAGCTCGGTATGGTGATTTGACAAATCAATGAACCATCGGACGATATATCCAAGCGTGTTCGAAGCTAAGTGAGACGCGATGAGGCGGGTTAACGAAGCGACGAGGTTAATGAACCATACACAAGCTAACGAATCAAGATCGAATCAAGATCAGTTTCGGACTCGAACTCCAAAGCGGATTTACTGCCAAATCAGGATCCGGATTTACTGCCAAATCAGGTCAATGAATGAAGTCCGGATAAGTCAACTACAGAGCCGGAAAACGGACACAACGGCGGAAAAACCAACACCAAGAGAGGCTCGGCCGAAACCGAGCCTGAGGTGGCTCGGTGGCCGAGCCACCTCAAGAGGTGGCTCGGCAGCCGAGCCACCTCAGGGTGGCTAGGTGGTTCGACCACCTGTGCCCAGGCACAGTGAAGAAAGGCTATAAATAGGAGAGGTGGGGCTCATTTTTAAGGGTTGGAAATTTTGGAGGCAAAGCTCTACTGGATTCAAGGCTCAGATCTAAAAAAGATTGAAGCTTTGAGACTTTGAGGACTTGCTCTTCCAGATCCGGTGCTCGGCGATCGTCAACGCCAAATAAGGCAAGAGTTCGAGAGGGACCGGATCTCAGATCTACGCATTTGTTCGCGGGAAAAATCGTTGCTTTCTTCTTCATTGATTCCATTGCACTCTCAATAACAGTTTTTCGGTTACAAAGATCCGGTCTTTTTATAAGATCCGGTTACAATGAAGATCAAATAAAAGAAATAAAAATTACAACTTTTTCTCTTATTTGTCGAACAAATCACGAGCTCCTGTTTTGCGGTCGCTCGCTTGCGTGGGTTCTTCGCCTACGCCGGGGTTTATCCGTTGACCACTGCGAGATCTATATCCGGTCGGATCTACGCAATACGACGGGTATTATTTCACGAAGGAAATAATAGCCGAGGGGGATTATTTCACCAAGGAAATAATCGCCCAAATCTCGGGATCAAAGACCAAGCTTTGATCCGGAGTACGCCTGCGTAGATCTGAGATCCGGTCCTCTCGAACTCCTGCCTTATTTGGCGTTGACGATCGCCGAGCACCAGATCTCGAATAGCGAGTCCTCAAAGTCCCAAAGCTTGGATCTTTTTATCTGCTTCGCCTCTCCAAATTTTCCAACCCTTGAAAATGAACATAGCCCCTCCTATTTATAGGCTACCCTCACTGTGCCCGCGCACAGGTGGCCGACACACCGAGCCACCTTGAGGTGGCTCGGCCTTGGCCGAACCACCTTAAGGTGGCTCGGCCACCGAGCCACCTCAGGGTGGCTCGGCTTTGGCCGAGCCCCTCTAGGTGTTGGGGTTTCCCATCATTTTTCGTTTTCCGGTTTTGTCCGTGATTCGGTTATGTGGTTGATTTGTTCGGACTCGATTCGTTGACCTGATTTGGCAGTAAATCCGGTTCCTGATTTGGCAGTAAATCCGCTTCTGAGTTCGAGTCTGAAACTGATCTTTATTCGATCGTGATTCGTCCGAGTCTGCTCTTGGTTGGATGACTCGTTGATTCCTCAACCCGTTAGCTTGATTCCGCACGCGAGTGGATTCATTCCGTTGTTTGTGTGCAGTTCATTAGCCTCGTAGCCTCGTAGCTCCGTTTCGTCGTGTACCACTTGGCTTCGGTGTTGCAGACTAACGATCGTGTTTGCGTGCGTCGCCCGATGGTTGGTTCAATGTCGTCGAGCTGTGTTAAGGGACCTAAAGGCAGTTTTATACGCCTACAGATACCCCCTCCAAAGTATTTCAGCCTCGTTCTTTTATAGAAGAGTCTGGAATACTTTGGATATGATTGTCCCATCCTTCAACTGGTTATGACGGGATATCTGGAATGGCTTCTATTCTTGATTCCTTCAGTCCTCCATGCTATTCGGTGCTTTGTCGAATGTCTGTAAGGGTCCCGGTACTACATTTATTGTCTGACCGTCTGTCGGAATTTTGAATTTGAAGTTGATTCTCGATTTCCTGACTTTTTAGCTCGAGTTTGCTGACCTCCGATTGTCGGTGTTGAATCATCATTTACAACGCGTTGTTCGGCGTTTGAGCTTCCTTGTGACGCGTTGTCCGGCGTCCAAGCTTCATTGCGACGCGTTGTCCGGCGTTCGACACAGTTTATACTCGTACGTCTTCTGGAGTATACACAGTTTAAGCTCTTAAGGAATTGGAGCGTGGCAAATACTTGAGTCACGAGACCAATCTATGGAATTGATGCGTCAATGACTCGTATTTATAGAATTTTTGGCAAATTCTCAGCCATCAACGGGTTTGATAAGCCTTTACCGACTACCGTTTGAGTCGGGCTAGCATGCGGATTGTTTAAGTCCGTTCCGCATGTGACATTAAGCAAAAAGAGTTAACCCTTTTAGTGCTACGATATTGAATACGTAGACTTCGTCTTTCTCCTGTGAAAAGACTAAACAGCAACGTGTATGAGATGTTGACTTAGGATTTTTGGCAAATCCTCAGCCTTCAACGGATTTGACGTGCTTTTACCGATTACCGTTTGAATCGGGCTTATATGCGGATTGTTTTAGTCCGTTCCGCATGTGACGTTGTGCTAAAGGAATGAACTCCCTTAGACTTTGTGCTATGATGTTGAATACATAGGCTTTACCATTTGTTACGAGAATAGGCTACCCGGCGACGCGTGTTAGGCGTTAACTTTAGGATTTTTGGCTAAACCCCAGCCTTCAACGGATTTGATTAGCCTTTACCGACTACCGTTTGAGTCGGGCTAGCATGCGGATTGTCTAAATCCGTTCCGCATGTAACGTTGTGCTAAGGGAATGAACTCCCTTAGACTTTGTGCTACGACTTTGAGTACGTAGACTTCGCCATTGTTACGGGCATAGGCTACCCGGCAACGTGTATTAGACGTTGACTTATCCCTACTTAGGCTTCAGGATAAAGGTCCCCAGAGTCAGGCTCTGGTATCTCTTTCTACGGGTAAAGATTAAACCGGCGACGCGTGTTAGGCATCGGCATATCCTTTCTTAGGATTCAGGATGAAATTCCCCATGCGTGTAAGGCATGGATTTTGGTGTTATTAATAACAACCTGCCACAATATTGAATATGTGGGCGGGTGTTCTTTTTAACGGTTAAGAACTAACCGGCAGCGCGGGTTAGGCGCAGACTTATCCTCGCTTAGGTTTCAGGATAGAATACCCCAGAATCGAACTCTGGTGTCTCTTTCTACGGAGAAAGACTAAACCGACAGCGCGTGTTAGACGCAGACTTATCCCTGCTTAGGATTCGGGATAAACTTCCTAGGATGAATCCTAAATTGATAAATTCTTAGAAAAGGGTTGGTGTGGGAAAGGAAGAATTTTATATTCTATATCCTGGTCTTCTTTTAGGGTGAAGGCGAACTCGAATACAAGGAAGGAAGAATTTTATATTCTATTCCCAGTTGGAAAGGAGACTCGAGGTGGGATCTCCACCCCCAGAATCCGGAAAGGTGAAACTGAGAGTGGGATCTCCACTCCGAGAATCGAAAAGATTCGGATAACCCTAACTGTCGGAAGGTTTGATTACTAAACTAAAGATGAATTTCTCATTTATCGAGAGTGAATCGTGGTTTTGGTCCTAACTGTAGGAAGGTTTGACCAAGCGGGAGCTTGAGATAACCCTAACTGTAGGAAGGTTTGATCACTCGATTTGAAAGTGGACCTCTCGTTCATTGGAGGAATCGAGAGGGGATTTTGGTTGTGGTCCTAACTGTAGGAAGGTTTGACCAAGTGGGAGGTTTAAAACGATCCTAACTGTAAGAATGTTTGATCGCTCGATTTGTGGGCCTCTCGTTCATTGGAGGAATCGAGAGGAGATTTTGGTTGTGGTCCTAAGGTTTGACCAGGTAAACGGTGGGTTTAGTGCTTATCACTTTATTTGTAATGATCGGGTTATCCTTAAGAAAATTACATGTAACATTCTTTTAGGAACTTCCTGTTACACGAATTATCCACCCCCAGCTTTTCTTGCGAAACTGGGTTTATCATTGTATCGGCTGCATGATCGGGTTATCCTTAAGAATACCACGCATGGCATTCTCCAGGAACTCCCTGTGGAAGAAAGGAAATAGTTTAGACTCATATACCTTTTGGAGTATCGGGGAGCAGTTTAACCTCTTATACCGGTCGGAGGATTGAGAAGCAGTTTATACTCATATACTCTTCGGAGTCTTAAGAAGCAGTTTATACTCTTATACTTATCGGAGTGTTAAGAAGCAGTTTATACTCTTATACTTGTCGGAGTCTTCATTCGACTTAATTGAGCGATATAACGCCGGCTTCAACCAAGGTTTGGATGCTATTCTTGAGAGTAAAGCAATCCTTAGTGGGATGAAGCATCCTCCTGTGATACGCATAGTACTTTGGATCCGCAGTATCGTCAGCTTCCTCCTGATTCGTGATCGGTGGCAGCTTGATCTTATTATTTTCAAGGAGGGATTTGAAGATGGTTGGAACATCTTCGTCCTTGAAGGAGTACTCTTTTTGGGGCCTCTGATCCGAAGTCTTCTGCTGTCTCCGGGACTGCTGTTGCGACGTTTGATTAGCATCGACAGCCGCTATAGGTGTCTTGCCCTTACCACGGAAGGCGAAGTTCGAGTTCTGAGGATTAGTCGTCGGTTGACTCCTCTCGGCCTTCTTTCTCCTGAGGAATCGTTCAGCTTGCTCCCCTTAGACCTTCAGATCCTTCCACGTTTTGGACGGTGCTGTCCCCATTGCTTCCAACGCGTCCAGTGAAAGATTGTTGTGGCAGGTCTGGAGGATGAACTCCTCGGTGATCGGGTCCCGATAATTCATCGCCTTGTTCCGGAACCTCTTGACGAAGGTGTCGACTAACTCCCCGTCCTTTTGTTTTTCGTCAAGCAACGACCCAATGGATATCTCGGTGTCGTCGTCGAAGAAGTTAGCGAGGAACTTAGTCTCCATGTCGTCCTAGCTATTCACGCTTCCTGGCTTGAGGCGATGATACCAATCGAAGGCGGCTCCACGAAGAGTGCCAACGAAGGACCGTACCATCAGAGGCTCATTACCATAGATAACCCCCAGGTGTGATTTGAAGTAAATCAAATGCTGAGTGGGTGAACCCATCCCATTAAACGGTGAGAAGTTAATTAGACTGAACTTCACCGGATATGGGATTGATTCCCACTCTCTTGGGTATGGACAAGAAATGCCCGTCTTTTTCGTATCTTGAGCGGAAATCAATGTATTGATTTTGCTCTCGAGGTTTTTAATTTTCAGGCTTTCACCTGTGTCTTCGCTAGCATTCTCGTTACCACCCCCTGCGTTGACGGGAGGATTATTGGCATTGTAAGCTTCATCCGCATGGGCGTCCTCATCTTCCTGATTAACCTGGTTATGATGACTTGGTTCGCCTTACCGGTTTGTTAGTGCTTGGATTTGTTGGTCATGCATTTCTCTCATATTCTGCATGGCCATCTGCATTTCGAACCTGAAGTTCTCCTGTTGTTTAGCCATGGCCTCTTCGAGCATCTTGGCCACTTGTTCCGCGCTTATCATAAATGACTCGCGGGGTTGTCCTTCGCTGGACACTGTGTTATCTGATGCGACTGCAGAGCCAGCATCCGATTCTTCGTCTTCTGAAGGTAGTCTTGTCCGAACCCCACCATAGGTTGCTCGTATGATAGCTCCGGACTGCAGACGAGTTACACGCCGAGGTATTTTCAGAATCAGCTCGGGATTACCCTGTGTTGATGTCCTTTTGCTGGTCATGTTAGCGGTGACCCTCGGAAATTCTCCATCTTCAAACGCCGTTCTTCTTCGTCGGAAACGCCTAGGCCTTGGTTTTGGCGTTTCGATACTGAGTCTTTCGAAAACCGAAACTCTTTCGGGGACTGTATTGGTGCATCTGCACTCAGACAATACCGCCCGGATGAGTTTGGAACAAGGGCATTGAGTTTCTAGCCTTCGAGGACTTCTCTTTCTGGCTTTGCTCGTACCCCCAACACGATAGTACAACTCGTCAGTTTGAAGGTCGAAGTAACCTATCGTGTGTTGGCATGATTTCCCAGGTATAACGTCCTCGTCATCAGACGAGAATGTTTTCTTCTGAGGGCGAACTGCCTTCTTCGGGCTTTCGAGAGTCACACGCCTCGAAACATACCTTTGTGGGCGTGAATCCTCAGCGGGCTCCTGGACTTCAATACGCAGCGTAGTACGCTTAGTTGCCCTGATTTCCTTGTCATGTTGAGGGTTGCGGCGACCCCCAGCATGTTGAATCGTTCGGGGTTTCTTCATTGGGCCCAAACATTCTTGGATTGGAGCTTTACTTCGCTCCTCGGGAAGTGGACCGAGGAGCTCCAAGACTGACTTCCTTTTCTGGGATGGTCCTGCGGGATCTCCCGAAGCAGTTGTGGAAATCATCGGCAGTTTGGATTGATTCACTGGAAGTTGCACTTTCGAAGGCTGCAGTTGCTGCTCCTTGGTCTGAACCGCCGCTTCAGACTTCGGCCTCCAAACTTTGCGAGTTGGTGGCGGTTTCTTGGCCACGTTTTTCTGCAGCTTTCTACGGGCTTCTTTAGATTGAGCCCGTGCCTGCACTGATAGTGCGCGGCGCTTGCGAATGTGCTCTTCCAGCGTTGAACGGTTCCGTTTGACACGGACCCATTCCATTGTTGGCGGCTTGGAAGAGGTGCTGTTCATCAGTCGCTGAGGCTGTTTGCCTCTTGCGTTCTTCAGATCCGCATTGTAACGGATCCCGTCAACTGCCTCCATGGCCTTTGCGAATTGTTTCGCAAGGCGTTGACGTTGCCTTTGGTGGGATCTCTTCAAGAGAGTCACCACGCCCTCTGCGGCAGAAGGGTTGGCCAGAGCAGATCCGACCTGGTTGGGAATTGGAGGAATCTCACCCGATACGACTTTGGCATCCAGCGGGGCGAGATCTTCGTTGGTGTTTTCAACATCTTCGTACCAACGAGCTTTTCTCCTGGCGGAAAACTTCTTGGACTTGCGGGGGGAGGTTGATCCGGACGAGGACGACAGGTACTCCTCGAACTTCTGCTGGTCGAACTCGTATTCGACCTCCTCCATGACCGGGATTGAGATCCGTGGCTGCGACGCTCCGATCTCGGCAGCGAGATCGGCGGCTCCCACTGTGGTCGCCAGATTGTTCGTGGGAAAAATCGTTGCTTTCTTCTTCATTGATTCCATTGCACTCTCAATAACAGTTTTTCGGTTACAAAGATCCGGTCTTTTTATAAGATCCGGTTACAATGAAGATCAAATAAAAGAAATAAAAATTACAACTTTTTCTCTTGTTTGTCGAACAAATCACGAGCTCCTGTTTTGCGGTCGCTCTCTTGCGTGGGTTCTTCGCCTGCGCCGGGGTTTATCCGTTGACCACCGCGAGATCTAGATCCTGTCGGATCTACGCAATACGACAAGTATTATTTCACGAAGGAAATAATAGCCGAGGGGGATTATTTCACCAAGGAAATAATCACCCAAATCTCGGGATCAAAGACCAAGCTTTGATCTGGAGTACGCCTGCGTAGATCTGAGATCCGGTCCTCTCGAACTCCTGCCTTATTTGGCGTTGACGATCGCCGAGCACCAGATCTGGAATAGCGAGTCCTCGAAGTCACAAAGCTTGGATCTTTTTAAGTTCTGAGCCTCGAATCCAGCAGAGCTTCGCCTCTCCAAATTTTCCAACCCTTGAAAATGAACATAGCCCCTCCTATTTATAGGCTACCCTCACTATGCCCGCGCACAGGTGGCCGACACACCGAGTCACCTTGAGGTGGCTCGGCCACCGAGCCACCTCAGGGTGGCTCAGCCTTGGCCAAGCCACCTTGAGGTGGCTCGGTTTTGGCCAAGCCCTTCTAGGTGTTGGGGTTTCTCGTCGTTTTCCGTTTTTCGGTTTTGTCCGTGATTCGGTTGTGTGGTTGATTTGTTCGGACTCGATTCGTTGACCTGATTTGGCAGTAAATCCGGTTCCTGATTTGGCAGTAAATCCACTTCTGAGTTCGAGTCCGAAACTGATCTTGATTCGATCGTGATTCGTCTGAGTTTGCTCTTGGTTGGATGACTCGTTGATTCCTCAACCCGTTAGCTTGATTCCACACGCGAGTGGATTCATTCCGTTGTTTGCGTGCGGTTCGTTAGCCTCGTAGCCTCGTAGCTCCGTTTCGTCGCATACCACTTGGCTTCGGTGTTGCAGATTAACGATCGTGTTTGCGTGCGTCGCCCGATGGTTGGTTCGACGTCGTCGAGCTGTGATAAGTGACCTATAGGCAGTTTTATACGCCTACAGCAGTCATCCTCCGGATCAAAGCTTGGTCTTTGATCCCGAGAATCGGGCGATTATTTCCTTGGTGAACTAATCTCCCCCGGCTATTATTTCCTTGGCGAAATAATACCCGTCATACTGCGTAGATCCGACCGGATCTAGATTGCGCGGTGGTCCACGGATAAACCCCGGCGCAGGCGAAGAACCCACGCAAGCGAGTGACCGCAAAACAGGAGCTCGTGATTCGTTCGACAAACAAGGAGAAAAAGTTGTAATTTTTATTTCTTTTTTATTTGATTTCGTTGTAACCGGATCTTATAAAAAGACTGGATCTTTGTAACCGATAAACGATTATTTAAGATAGCAATGGAATCGATAAAGAAAGCAACGATTTTTCCCGCGAACAGTAAATTCACTACTAAAACATGATAAACATAAAGCTAACTGCATACGATAACCGGGTCGAATACTAGCCATCCTAAAGCTCACTGGTTGACATCTCACACAGAGTCAATGCTCATATCATCAGATAACTGACTGTTCACAAATCTCCTACGTACACCCAATACGCCGCTACACTAGATCGGTCAAAGGGCTACACGTAATCTGATTTTAACCTGGTTCGAACTCAAGCTAAACTCGAGTGAATATCAAATTCACGAACCAAAGTGACTACAATAGCTTTACTTTGACCCAACAAAGTAAATCCCCAAGCTACAATAGATTATGGGGCGAGCCTGGAAGATACATCAACAGCTATATCCGATCACATGAACATGGACTTCCCCATCCCCACTCTTATCATTTTTCTAAGTCAACCATAATCCTCATTAAAACTCGGGTTCACCACCTAAACTCAGTCAACACATCCACACGTCACTAAGTCTGTTCATGACGCACAAGACCACTAAGTCATAAACTACTAATGGTTTGCAATCATAATAAATACAACCACTCATGTGCAACGATATCATGCATATCACATAATTAATGAGAATCACAAATCACGAGATTTTCAAAAATAATCTTTTAAAATAATAAATTTATTTACTTTAAAATGATTTCTTTATCAAAAATAAATTCTTCATTTCTTGTTGTAATTTTCCAAAAATAATTCCTTTCCAAAATAACTCCTTTTAAATATTCCCTCTTACAAAATAAGTTCTTTTCTAATTATAATTAGTCTAAAATAATTCCCTTTTTAAAATAAATTCCTTTAATTTATTCATAATTATTCTAAAATAAATCCGCTCTCAAAATAAATTATTTTTAAATTAGCATAATCATCTAAAAATAATTATGATACAGAAATAAATTCTTTTAAAATTATTTCTTAATATTTCAAAATAATCTTTTTTTCCAAAATAACTCTTCTAACTTATTTATTATTATAACAATTCAAAATAATCCTAAAAAATATTCGTTCTTTCAAAAACATCTCATAATTAATTATAATCTAATTGTCAAAGTATCCTTTCATCACATATGGCTCAAAATACATATCATACCCCTCTTCACGAATATCACTATAACAGTAATCAATATCGTATAGTATCATTCGTCAATAATCCCACACCGGTTATAACATATCGTAGTCTATTCTATGCAAGCAATTAATAACAGATATAAATAATGAAAATATAAGTCAAGGGAAGCAGGATCTTGCCTCGGGGTTTTGTCGAACTAATTGTCGTCGATGGTTTGAGGCTACCAGCATCATCGTGAGGCTGCTGGAGGTGGAGAGGAGCTCAGGGTAGAGCTTGGGCAGAGGCTTAGAAGGTTGTGTTCTATTTGGCAGTGATGGGGGCGTTCGGCGGTGGCGAGTGAGCTGGCGAGCAAGGGAAGAGAGGACGACAACTGAGTGAGGGAGGTAGGGGCACTGCTCGTTGGTGTTGGGCGAGGTAGAGGAAATGAGGGTCTGATCTCAAGGTGCTCGGGTCGAGGCGCAGCGAGGGGAGAGCTTAGGTGACGTTGGCTCTGGTGGGAGCTGGTGGAGCTGGTGGTGGTCGTGGTCGTGGTCGATTGGGAAGTTAGGTTCGGTCGGAGCTTGAGGTGGAGCAGTCATGGGTCTAAGAAAGGGTTGAGGAGCTGGAGCTCAGTGGTTGAGGGAGAGGGTGAAGGAGAAAGATGGTGAGGCAGAGCTTGGGGAAGCTCGCGGCGACACAATAGCGATGTGGTGGTAACAGGGGAGGCTGGGAAGGAGCTTGCGATGACGTAGCTAAAGAAGGGCGGTGCTGGGGGTTCGGGCGGAGGGCAGGGGTAGAGTTGGTCTTCAGTGCTCACGGCAGAGGTGATGGCAAGGTAGAGCTCGTTGGTGGCGTTCGAGCTGGGTGCGGGCTCAAAAGATCGAGGGGGATCTAGGAAGGAGTTCGACTCGTCGACTGCGGTGGCTTAGAGGAGGGTGGTGGTGTTCGAGCTGGGCGTAGTCGGAGTTGGTGGCAACGACAAGGCAGGAGGAGAAGCTGGAGGTTCGACGTTGGAGGTGAGGAGTTGGTGATGATGATGGCATCGTCGGTGGTTAGAGCTTGGGGAGGTGGCTGGGCTGGTCTGCTGTGGGTGAGTTCGGAGATGGAAGATGGGGTGGGGGTTGTCGGTGACCGGAGCAGCGGGGGCTTGGGTCGTGGCTTGGGTTTAGAGGGAGAGAGAGGGTGAACTGAGAGAGAGTGAGAGAGAGGGGGTTTTCTTGGGTTTAGAGAGAGACGAGATGAGGGAGGGGATGGCATTGTGGGTTTTGAGGAAGTGAGAGAGAGTACGAGAGCAGAGGGGGCTGTTAGTGAAGGATGGGCAGGGTCAGAGAAGTGAGGGGTTATGCAGGAATTTAGGAGTGATTTATGGAGTGAAGGAGAGAGACAATGAGAGATGGTTCACAGGTGAGAGAGGAAAACACAGGGAAAATATAGCCATTTAAAATAATATTTTAATACTTAAAATACTAAAAAATTTATTGAAACCCGTATTAGAAATTTACGGTCATTACATCCTACCCCCTTAAAATAAATTCTGTCCTCGAAATTAAAATAAGAGTGATGCACAAAAACTTAAGGACATAAATATAGAACTAAAGACTCACTTTAACTCATATAGAGAAGGATTCAGGATATACTGCATGTTCATAAGCAAATGGGAACGTACTACATGAACGATACAGATAAGATACAAAATGTGACAGCTAAAATTTAGGAAACAAATGAGGGTATCGCTGTCGCATCTCTGACTCAGTCTCCCAAGTTGACTCGCTAGGAGAATCTGGGTGCCACATCACATGAACGAGCATGACGGTCTTGTTTCGGAGAGTCTTCTCTCTTCGGTCCAGGATCGCCACAGGCTGCTTCTCGTATGTCAAATCGGATGGCACCTCAATCTTCGAGAAATCTACGACATGACTCAGATCTTCGACGTATTTTCGCAACTGAGAAACATGGAATACGTCATGCACTCTAACTAATGAGGGTGGTAATGCAAGTCGGTATGCCACTTCACTAACTCTCTCTAATACGTCGAATGGTCCTACATATCGCGGGCTCAACTCTCTCTAAAGCGAATGGTGCCTCGGTTGGGGGAAATCTTTAGGAACACATGATCTCCTGGCTGAAACTCCAAGTGCCGACGCTTCGCGTCTGCCCAATGCTTGAATCTTTCCTGCGTTATACGAAGTCGCTCCCGAATGATCCTGACTATATCAACTGATCTATCAATCATCTCTGGCCCAAAAATCTCTCGCTCACCAACATCGTCCCAACTCAAAGGAGAACGACACTTCCTGCCATACAGTGCTGCAAAAGGGGCCATTCCAATACTAGCTTAGAAACTATTATTGTATGTAAACTCCACCAAATGCAAATGATCTTCCCACGACCCATGGAAGTTAAGCATACAAGCTCTAAGCATGTTCTCCAAAATTTGAATGGTCCTCTCTGACTGCCATCGGTCTGAGGATGATAAGTTGTGCTAAAACTGAGATTGGTCCCAAGACTCGCCTGCAAACTCTTCCAAAACTCAGAAGTAAATCGTGTATCACGATCCGAGACGATGCACATTGGAACTCCGTGCAATCACACTATCTCCTCTACGTATCTCTGAGCAAGATGCTCCGTCAACTGTCCAACTCGGAATGGAATGAAGTGAACAGATTTGGTTAATCAATATAAGATCACCTAAACAGCATCATTTTATCTAGTACTCCGAGGTAAGCCAGTAACAAAGTCCATGGTGATTTGCTGCCACATCCATTCCGGAATAGGCAATGGTTGTAAAAGACCTGCGATGTGCTGATGCTATGCCTTCACCTGCTAACATACAAGGCACTTAGCCACACTACGAGCCACATCTCTCTTCATACCATGCCACTAAAAATTCAGCTTTAGATCCTTGTATATCTTCATGCCTCCAGGGTGAATAGAGTACAGTGAGCTGTGAGCTTCTCGTAATATCTCCTCTTGAACATCTCCTTCTGGTATGTAGATACGACTCTCAAATCGTAAAGATCAATCCTCATGAACAACAAATTCTGGTCAAAGACTAGCCACTGCTAACTCTCTGCACTTCTAAAGAAATGAGTCACCTGCTTGTGCAGCCTTGATTCGCTCGACCAATATTGATTGAATCTGAAGATTCATCAAAGAAACAGTGACTCCTGGAAGAAGAACTTCTATACTCATATCCCTCAATTCTTGCTGAAGTCTTCACTGAGCTGTGAGGGTCATGATCGCTGGCAAATGGCTCAAAGCATCTGGTACCACATTAACCTTGCCAGGGTGGTACTGAAGGTCAATGTCGTAATCTGCCATTAGCTCTAACCATCGGTGTTGCCTCATGTTGAGCTCCTTCTGAGTGAAGATGTACTTCAAGCTCTTGTGATCCGTAAACACCTTCATCTGCTCTCCCAACAAATAGTGTCTCCAAAGCTTGAGAGCGAAAACCACAGCTGCTAACTCCAGGTCGTGGGTAGGGTAATTCTTCTCATGTTGCTTCAACTGACGAGATGCATATGCTACCACATGACCATTCTGCTGGTATCGCATCCTAATCCTCTGCCAGATGCATCGCTGAACACTTCAAAGTTCACACTCTCGTCTGGTATTGTCAAGACCGGGGCTAAGATCAGTCGAGACTTCAACTCCTCGAACGCCTGCTCACAAGCATCAGACCAGAAATCTAATATCCTTCCTCGTAAGTCATGTCATCGGCTTCGTGATCTTTGAGAAATCCTTGATGAAACGTCGGTAATATCAAGCTAGACCCAGGAAGCTCTTAATGTCAGATACTGTCCTAGGGGTAGGCCAATCCCTAACAGTAGATACCTTCTCCAGGTCTACAGATATACCGTCTACTGACACCACATGTCCTAGAAACGCAATACGATTTAGCCAGAACTGGTACTTACTATACTTGGCAAATAGCCGATGCTCTCTCAAGGTCTTCAATACATACCGCAACTGCTCTGAATGCTCCACTTCACTCTTAGAGTACACCAAGATATCATTAATGAATACCTCCACAAGCTTTTCCAGCACATCATAGAATACTGAATTCATCAGGTTCATGAATGTCGCTGGTGCATTAGTCACACCAAACAGCATCACTAAGAATTCATAATGTCCATATCTCGTCTGGAACGCAATCTTAGGGACATCAGAATCCTTAACCCTCACCTGGTGATACCCGATCCACAAATCCAGCTTAGAAAATACCCTCGATCCTCCCAATTGATCAAAGATGTCATCGATGTGGGGAAGTGGATACTTATTCTTCACTGTCACCGCATTCAACTCTCGATAGTCGATGCACATCCGCTTAGATCCATCCTTCTTCCCCACAAGCAACACAGGTGCTCCCCAGGCTGATACACTAGGTCGTATCAAGCCTCTCTACAAAAGATCATCCAACTGAGTCCGAAGCTCGGCCAACTCACCCAGAGGCATACGATAAGGGGTCTTGGAGATCGAAGCAGTCACAAGCTTCAATTATATAGAAAACTCAATTGCTTGATCCAGTAGTAACCCGTAAATGTCATCGGGAAATACATCTTTAAATTCTCGAACTATAATTGGCTCCTCAGTTTCCACCTGCATGGCAGCAATCGTCGCCTTCTTCGGTCTAGCTCTATGCTTCACAGGTCCAGCTGAGATACTACCATTGAGGAATTCAAACCTCGGGTGATCCGGTATCTTAAATACCACACTTCTACGGTGATAATCGATGGTGGCAAAGAATGACCCCAACCGATATATTCCAAATACTACATCAAAGCTCAACAAATCAATCACCAGAAAATCTGCAAAGAGTTCTCTCCCATAGATGACCACGGGACATGCTTCATAACCATTGGATGCTACTAAGACACCACTGCCAGTGTTGATATTCCAGCCCGTAGTCAGAGGAGTTACAGGAAGAGAGTGGGTACTCACAAATCAATGAGACAAGAAACAACGAAAAGCTCCAGAGTCAAAGAATGATAAAGCAGGAACGGAAGAAACAACAACCTTACCTATTACAGGAGGAGGTAAATGCAGCTAAACTTAGCACTCATAAACAAATCCTATCATGATATCATTAGGTAATGCTAAATAAGGAAAATTCATTTGCAAGTAAAACTAAGAACGAACAATTCTTACCAGTGATAACCTGGTCATTCACCTCAGCTTCCATAGCTGACATCATGAACGTCTGACACGGTGGTTGCTGCCTCTACGCCTGCTGATAAACCTACTTCTGTGGAGGAATATGCCCTACTCGAGGATAGGGTCCATGCTGAGCCGGAGCTACTGGGGTTGGTCGAGGTAGAGCTTGTAGAGCTGCCCGAACTAGAGGTGGAGGCAAGCTGGCCTACTGCCGTTGTGGACATTCCCAAATGACATGGTCGGGGGATCCACATGCGTAGCACAGATGAAGATGCCTGCGACACTCTTGTTAGGTATGCCTAGTGTAGCCACAATAGGTACACTTCACCAAAGGCTGGCCGTGTGTCTACACTTGACCTGAGGAAGTGGCTGTCGCTGGGAAAACTGTCGCCTCTACGGAGACTGCTGCTACCTCGGAGGAGGACGCTCGATATTCCGGGCTGGAGCTGCTGGTGCTTTGCTCTAAATCGCATGTGGATCTTTAGACTCCTTTTGAACACTCTCGATCTCACGCGCTACATCCAGCATAGTGTCATGAGTCGTGATGGCCCTACCAGCCAGAGCCAATCTGATGTACTTGTCCAGACCCTTCTGGAATTGATGCCTCCTAATAGTGGGGTCTTTAACCAAGTAGGGAGCATATCGACTAAGGGAAGAGAACTCAGCTTCATATTCATCGACTGATCGACCTCACTATTTGAGCTCGACAAATCTATGCAAAAGCTTATCCCGGGCTGAATGAGGAAAATACTTCCTATTGAAGCGATTCGTGAGCGTCTCCCACAGAATCGGCCTCTCCAGGTGTGTCTTCTCAGCAACCTACCAGATTCGAGTCGTATCTGACCTCACAGGTCGACATCGCATACAAATCTAGTCTAAATTAGAAATTTAATTAGAAGTTTTCAAAAAATATGCTAACACTTTGTTTTAAATAATTTTCAAGCCTCTTGATCAAATTATTTTTCAAGAATATATATAAATATAACTATATATAAATATATATTTCTTTATACTCTCTCTCTCTCTCTCTCTCTCTCTCTCTCTCTCTCTATTCCTTGGAAATTTTGCTCTACTTTGTCAAGTTTTCTAAGAGACCGTATAATGAGTTTTGGACTAATGAATCAAAAGTTAATTATTCCTTGGTAATTTTGTTCTACTTTGTCAGGTTTTCTAAGAGACCATATAATTAGTTTTGGACTAATGAATCCAAAGTTAATTAGACTTAAGTCATTAAGTATGGAAAAACACCTTGGACTTACTTACTCGATCAATTTAGGCTTAATGAGATAGAACCACCTTAAAGTTTAAAAGAATTTTTATTAGTGCCTATTTTTTACACCCTTCTTTTTGCAAATATTTTTTTACATGTATTTATATATATTTGTACGAATGTATGTCTGTATGTATGTACGTACGTACGTCTCTCTCTCTCTCTCT
>BQKN01064291.1:171495-185830 GCA_022839385.1 Asparagus kiusianus
TATGTGTATATATGTGTGTGTGTGTGTGTGTTTGTGTGTGTGTGTGTGTGTATACATACATACATACATGCATACATACATACATACATGTATATATGAAGAAGAGAACTTAAAAAAGTTATATTCCACTATAAGGTAAGTATGGAAAATTTTCAATACCTTAATTAAAGTTCTAAGTTGGACTATAGTGAAGTACACTACTTTGAAAATTATTCTTTAAGATACTTATTTAGAGTTATCATAAAAGATTAACTTGAGTATAAAATTTATTAAGGGTTAGAAACTTTAAAAATTTTCAAGTAGATCAATCTTTAATTAACTCAATCAAGTAGGCAACTGATAATTTTTTTAGGAAAGAAAAGAAAAGAAAATATGAAAAAAAGAAAATATGGGTAAAATAAAAAAACGACTAGTCTCCAGCCCCACACCTTAGTTTTACATTACGTTCAATGCAAATTCTATGATGTATAAAGTAAAGTAGATAAAAATAAAGCACTTATTTTTGTTCAATCAACCTAGAATAATGATAAAATCCACAATTATCTTTGATATGAGGAGGATATAGCCAAAATTATTTTTTTTTTCATTCAAAACTCTTCTAACCATTTTTTCTTTTCTTCTTTTTTTCAAAAGAACAAGAAACTCTCAAAGAATAGAAGAATAAATTCTTTTTATTATTTTAAGAAAAAGAATAAAGTTGTGGAATAAAAGATCGAAAATGAAAAGCTCGCATTCTATCAAATCCTACCTTGCTGCTAAAAATTCTACCCTGCATTTTTAATAAGTCTAAAATGACAAACTCAAATATGTGCTTAAATTCTATATACTCCAATATTTTAAATAATTCTTGCAACACTTAAAGGCAGGTGCATTTCTTATGTTTCTGGTAATTGCTAATCTTAAATTTGAACTCAGGTTCCATATGAACGAAAGTTTGTGCTAATACAATTAGTTATTCTTTAATAATTTTCTCAAATCTAAGATTCATTGTTAAGGTATGATAAGCTAGTTGTTCTATATTTTTTAGGAATCTAAGTTCATCAGCAAAAAGTTCTTCAAAATTAAGATCAAAGAAACTTGTGTCTGACTCCATGAAAACTAGTTTTGATTCAAACTCCTCTTGTATATTGAGTTCATCACCAAAAATCTTCTCAAGACTCGGGCCTGACTCACTCTCCTCTTTTAACTCTTCACTCTTCACTCGAATTTTCCTGGATATAGTTTATTCTAGAGGTTGATTTGATGAATCACTTGGCTAGTTCCCTAAATTAAAAATATTGAGATCAACAGTCATATTCCCAAAGAACAACTTTATTTGATCAGTTCTATAGCTGATCAGAATATTGAAAGTGGCTAAGACAGTCTTTCTAAATTGACACTTATCTGACCTCTGAGATTAAAAATAGACTGGATCTCCAAGACTATAAAATTAATGGAAAATATAAACTCCTCTACCTTGATCAGAACATCCTCTATCTCTCCGTTAGGAAGTTTTACAGCTTTATTAGCTAACTAGAGGGTACATTTGGTTAGATTTAATTCACTTAACCTTGGCTATTGAAAAACTAAATAAGAAAGAAGATTCACATTAGCTCCCAAATTTAGAAGTGTCTTATCAATAAAGGTATTTCATGTGACACTTCAAATGGTAGGATAGTTGGGGTCCTTATGTTTCCTACATTAGTTATTCTTTTCTTAGTATACAAATTCTTCAAAAATTTTATATAGAAGGAATTTGTTTGATTGCATCCAAGAAAGGCATGTTAATCTTAACTTGTTTGAAAGTTTATAGGACTTTCTCTACATAGAGAAAGTTTTTCCTAGGCCTGAGCCTATCTGGAAAGGAATAAATGGGTTTAAATCTATCAAAATTGAGCTCAGGTTCTGTTTCAAACTCTTGCTCATTGGAAGGAGGTGATTATTGAATAGAGTTATCATAAGGAGGGAAAGTTTGTTCAGGATCAACATTTTGAGTAGGAGAAGAGGAAGGAGAAGTTTGATCTGGAGGATTCGAACTTGATTATCAACATGTTTTTCTGATCATAGTGAATGGATTGTCTTGAGTCTGGTAGGTTGAACTTGATTTAATATACTTAGGGTTTGTAACATACTAACTCAAAATTTTTTCTCTATTTTACTCATGACGCTAGCTAGTTGACAAAGTTTGTTTCTAAACTAGTTATGCCTTGAGTATTAGAATTGAGTATTTAACCATTTGCTTGTATGAAGGAATTCAGAGTATTGGATGACTCAGTCAATATGTTGATGGTCTGTGTGGAAGCTATTATCATGGTCTTTTTTTAAGACACTAAAATGTTTCTCATGATCAGACCTTAGAGGAATCAGATTTAGTTGTTGATTTGGAAGAGACTGATTTTGATATGTAAGATTAGGTTGTGAAAAGTTCTTGGGTGTGCTGAATAGAACTATGTTTCCCCTCTAGGAAATTATGGAGTTTAAGAGGAGTGAAATTTTAATTTTTGAAGAAGTTTTCCTAATTTTATAGAAAATTTAGATAATTTCCCCAACCTAGCTGTAGGTTAGATCATTCACAGGATGATGAAATGTAGCATTTACCTACCTTACTGGTTGATTTTATCCTAGGATAGGATATTCCTCTGAAATATGGGTTTGAGATAGGCAGTTATAACATCTCGGGATAGAAACTTGATTTGATTTGAGTTGGGGCTTGTTTTTTATTCTAGAGTTTTAATCTATGAAGGATTATAGCCATATTTGCTTTAGAGGTTATGTTCACTCTAGGGAAAGACCATTGGACTTGGTTGAGGGAACTGATAAAACTCTTTCATCATAGTGTTGCCACATCATGGTTTTCTTAGATAAACTCTCTCAATATTTTCAAGTTTTATCAGCATTTTTCTTCATAAAATACCTTTGACATATAGATTCTAAAGGAAGTCTTTGAAAAATAATACAATTCTTCATAGATAATTTGGCATTATCGCTAATTTTCTAGACTATGGTGATGATATTAGATAAGAAAATCCTTAAACCTATCAAAATACTTTTAGAATAGCTCTCCTTGGAACTACCTTAAAATTTTGAATGCTGTTTTTGAACTTTACCTTTTTGAATTGAATTTTTTTAGAAAAATGGTAATAAATTCATCCTAGATTGAGATAGAATTTATAGGTATGCTATATAGACATTTCTTGGCTTTATCCTTAAGAGAAAATGAGATAATTCTAAGCTCAATCACATCCTTAAATAATTCTCTAATATTTATCACAAGAGAAATTTTCTCAAACTCGGATATAAAATATAAGCATTTTTGGATTCATTTCCTAAGAATTTTAGAAGCATGTTTATGAAGTGCGGTCTAAGTTCAACATTAGCTCCATTAACATCTGTAGACTAATGCAAGATGGATTCCATTCCTAATGGGACAAGACATGTTTTGAAGAATGAGTGGATTAGAATTGGCCATTTCGCTAATTTCAAAAATTGGTTCAACATGCATTAAACGATTAGTATTATCCCTAATTCAAAAATTACATACACCAAAATAAATTCTTTTTAATTTTTTAATATCTAAAAAGAATATTAGAGAAAAGATCTAGGAAACAAGGTTAGTTAAGTTTTTTAAGGAAAAACTTAAAGACCTAAAAGATAAGTGAGAAAGAGAAAAACCTAACTAAAACCTTAATTCTAAGGCTAAACCTGGACTCAACTTGACCGCTCCTAATAGAAAGAACTCCTTGAGTGAAAAGATTAAAGTTTACTTGGTTAGTTAGCCAGATAATGATAATTCTAGAGGGAGGCCAAAGAACAATTAAGCATCTCTTTCCTTGCGAAATATTTTACGCAACCCATAAACCTTGTCTTAGACACCAATAGATTCAAATAAATTTAAACAGATTCACTTAAGGATTTCTTGTTCCTTAATGAGATTGAGTCCTTAAAGATCAATGTCTAATGAGTTTTGAAATGCTTGAGTTTGTGTAGTGAAGAATTAGTGATTTGTGGGCTAAGAAAAGGCTGATGAAATTCCTCACATTATCTTGACTATGTGGTATTATTCTTAAGAGAATTTTCAAGTGAGTGATCAAATCAAAATGCTCAAATAATTTTGGTAAATTCATACTAATTATATGCAATGCAACTTTAAGATTTAAAAGCAAGTACAAAAGGATGTAAAAAGAAATTCTTTTTATTTTTTAATTACAATCGACAATCAAACAAAAGTGAGAAAGAGAGCTCTTGTTTGAATTTATTATATTGTCAGTAGTTGTTTAAGTGGACGATGGACTTTATTAAGGTCGACAAGAGAAAATTTTTATTTTTCTATTAGTTTTAAATTTTCTTTAATTGTGAGAAACTAACGAAAGAGTGGAACTGAAAATATTTGAAAGATGATTCACCTTTTTAAGCAAATCTTTAATATTTAATCCTCAATCTTCCTCTTCAAAATTATTCCTTCACAATTAAACATACATATCAAAGAATCAGAATAGAAAAATCCAGATTACAAGCACCTTCCCTAGCAATGGTGCTAGAAACTTGATGTGTTATGAAAATACCATCCATATTGCATGTTCACAACTAAGTATAGTATATTTATAATATTGATCCCAGAGGAAGGTGTGCATAGGAAAATCCTAAAAATGATCCTAGAAATGTGTGCGGACAAAGAGGAGTGAAAGTATAGAGATATAGAGTGTTTGTGATTATTTATAATAAAAGAAAACTAGAACAAGAGGTGAGAAAGAAAGTGAACAAATAAAAGAAAATAAAGAATAAACAAGGAGCAGAAATAAAGAAAACAGAAAAGAACAAAATTAAGAAGAGAAAAAATAATCAAAAAGAAAAAAGTCAACACAAGTAAAAGATAGATGAAATTAAATAGAGAGGATAGGAACCTAGAATTAAAACTATTAGTTAATTTTATTTAGGATTTATGAACTACTTTCTTTTTATGATATTTTACTTTAGAATTACTAAGCATAAACTATCAAACAAATTAAGAAAAGTATAACATATCAAATTATCATCCAAGTAAAATTTTTATTCATGAAAAGAACAAGCAACTAGATAGTAATTCTAGAAATCATAAGCAAAACCTATCACACCACTCAAGATAAACATAAATTATTAAATTATTCTACTACCAATAAGTTCTTTAGTTGATTATCCTAAGCATGATCATTTTGAGCATAAAGAAAACCAATCTATAAATCATAAAAAAGATCGGACTAGTTTTATATAATTCTAGACCCTACAACATTTAGTTGCACATTTTGAAAAGTAAAAATAAGGAAATAAAATCTAAAGTAGAGAGCATAAAAGAAAGAGTTAAGAAAAATAAAAGCTAACTACAAAAATAAGAACAAGGACAAGAAATAAAGATCCAAACTATGAGCATAAAAGAAATCTTACTAATAAAAGCTGTCAAAATTGGATGAAAGACTAGAGGGTGGTGAATAGGATTGCTATAATTTTTTAGATAAACTCAGAATATACAGCAAAAATAAAATATGAGAAAAGCAAAAAATCAACAAACACAGAAACACACAAGAATTTTAAAGTGGTTCAGATTAAAATCCTATGTTCACTTTTCCTTCTTGTGAAGGGTCTTCTTATCTATGACCAAAGTTCTTTTGAATCATAACCCGACTCATTAGGCTCTACAAACATAACCCTAGTATCCACTCGAAACCAGTCGACATACCTAATTCCTCACAGTGACTAGAAAAACCTAACCCTAACTAGCAACACTCAATTACCCTAGCTTGAAGATGCCAACACTCAATTACCCCAGCTTAATTATGCCATCAAACTTACAAGTTTGAAAAACAAAACTAATCCTAAAAATCATTACAGTGCAATTGAGAAGATATTACAACCATTTTAAAACAAATTTTTCTTCAAACCGATATCGATGATGATTTGTGAAGAAGCAAAATTTAAAAAAATCGTTCTTCAAACCAATATCGATGATGATCTTTGAAAAGATCTTACAACTATTTTAAAATAAATCATTCTTCAAACCGATATCGATGATGATCTATGAAGAAGTGAAGATATGATATTCCGGTGTTGAGCGCAACGAGAGGGAATTGAATAAGGCTCAAGGAATCAAATTCTCAATAACTTAAACTCTCACAAAACCCTAGTATTTGATGTCTCAATGTTATGAAAATTGCCTTCTTCTCTGTTGTTATTAATCTCTTCCTCAATCCCTATTTAAATAGACCTTGATTGAATTGGAAGGAAGTTATTTAATAAGTATTGAAATAGGAGATCAAATCTATCAATGAACGACTGAAATAGATACTCAAATTTGCCAAAACGTGTCAAAACCATCGACGGTTAATAAAGACCATTAATGGGCCACTGATGATCATTGATGGTCCCTATAGTTCATCAACTATTCAAATTCTGGTTTCTGGAATTAACATGTTGTTGATTGTAGTCTATCAATGATTGAAGCGACCATCAATGGTTGACTGTAGTCTATTGATGGTTTGATTTCTTATTTCTGAAAAATACAGATAGTTGACTGTAGTCTATTGATGACTTGTGTGACTACTGATGGTGCCTTGAGACCATCGTTGGTTGATAGGCTGAAATCAACTCTCGTATTAATTTTTGCATCGTTTCAAATCGCAACTTGTTCATACTTGTTTATTCATGAAATATATCATTTCACAAACTAATTGGCTCCAAATGAGAGTTTGTTATTGATCAAACAAGATATATTGCATGAACAAAGTTCTGCCCAAACAAAGTGTTTTCTAACAATCTCCCCCTTTTGGTAATAACAAAACTTGAAATTTGAAATCTATAAAGTAAAAAACATGGTGAGATATGTGCTCAGTTCAAGATAATCATATGATATGTATGATATGTAATGCAATCTCCCCCTACAAATATGCATAATGAAAAAAATAGGTAAAAAGAGGTAATCTAGAAACTCCCTCAAAAACAAAGAAATATGAAACTCTTTGTTCGAAACCAAATGTAAAAAATTCCCCCTAAAACTTAAGCAAGCTGAAACATTAATTTTTTCGATTTGATACCTCTTTGAAACTACTTGTCACTTTGAAACCACATATGGTAAAAATCCACTTGCTAAAATCTCAAAATCAAACATGGGAAGTTTTCAAAATTCTCATTTTCTCCCCCTTTTTGTTGTTATCAAAAGAAATACACATCTAAGATATATATACCTAAAAATCTAAATAAAAAATTATCCAAATGTGTAAGGAAGATAAATATATACCAATTCAAGAAATTTATTTATAGAAAATAGCACGAGAAATACATATATAACTTCAAAACACATGAACTATGTGCTTTCGTCAAAAGTTGCTTTTTCCATTAATTTCAAACCTGTTACACCGTTTATCAATTACAAGTTCGTACTAAAAGAAAAGTTGATCTTTTTATAAGATCTTCTTGCAATGAAAAATAAAGATTACAACTTTATCAAACAAAACGCAGCAGTAGTTTATCTCCTGTTACTTTGCGTGGGATCTTTGCCTGTGCCGGGGACGCGTTAGTCCGTGGACCACTGCAGATCAAACCCGATTGATAGTATAACTACGCTCTTGTTTCACAAAGGAAATAATTACGGAAGCAACAATCACGACCAAGCGAGATTGTGGCTCTTCTCGAGATTAAAACCAAGTTTAATCCGGAGAAAAGAAGGGGAAAGAATCACAAACCTTTCGAAGGACTTTCTTTATGAAAGTATTCGCCAAGATCTGATGATTCTCCTATAAAATTCGTAGTTAGCTAGACAATTTGACAGCACCTCCCCTTTTCAACTTTAGATCCTCTTGAAAGAAGACCCTAGGCTTCTATTTATAGGCTTTTGGAGACGTTTTTTTGGATAAGAATTGATGTTTAAATATTATTTGCAGTTAATAACCGCTTAAACGCGTTTAGGGATAGCCTCAAAATAGTTGGGGAGGCCTGGGATGAAAGAATCCTTAAAAATCATCAAAATCCGTGTTTTGGGAGTCTTGGGAGTCAAAAAGAGTCGTGGTGGCTCGGTACTGTGCGATCCACCATTTGGTGACCCGCACTCATGCGAGTCACCATTTGGTGGCTCGCGCTTACGCAAGCCTCCGGGTGTGTTTTGTTCATCTTTTTGATACTTTGGCGATTTGTGACCCCTCAAGTTTGCTTGTTTTGCGTACGGTTCATCGTTTCGCTGACTTGCACATTTTACTGATCCACTTCGCATGCTTACTGGTGTTGGATAAATTCCCTTGACTTGGATAATAACGTTTATCATCTTCTCGTTGTCTTGAACTGTGTTTAGGAAGCTATAGGTAATTTTTGACACCTACAGACACCCCTTCTAAAGTGTTTCAGTCTCATTTCTTTTATAGAAGAGCCTGAAATACTTTAGATGTGATAGGCCCAACCTTCAGTCGGTGTAAAAGGACTTGTAATTGGCTTTAGTTCTTGACTCCTTTAGTCTTCAACCTACTCAGCATTTTGTCGAATAGATGAAGTTCTTACGGTTCTGCGTTTATCATCTGACCCCTGTCGAAGTCTCGGATTGAAATTCGTGTGTTGATTGATGTCGTTGAGTTGACGTTGAACTGACTATCTTTGTCAGGAATTCATATCTGAAAATGATTGAACTCCTTGTCATCATTCTTTAATCCTTATTTTGGCGAATTTTGATAATGGTTGACAGGCGTAGACCAAAGGCACAGTTTATAGTCATACATCATTTGGAGTCTACACAGTTTAGGCTCTTAAGACGTTGGAGCTGAGAGGAACAATTTATACTCATATACTCTTGGGAGTTTCGGGAATTAGTTTAGCCTCATATACCTGTCGGAGGTCGTCAGGTTATCCCTAAGAATATGATATTCTCCAAAAACTTCCCGTCGAGGGTAGGAAATAGTTTAAACTCATATACTCATTGGAGTACGAATACGGGTGCCGTATATGTCGAAAAATGCTTGAAGACGGATCAAAATACCCGTAAATTAGCCAAACAGCTTGCCACACATGTGAGCCAGCAGATGGTGGCTCGCATGTGTGTGAGCCAGCAGAAGGTGGCTCGCATGCGTGTGAGCCAACAGAAGGGGTTTGAGTCGACTTGGGTTTGGTCTGGGCGGTTCAGACCGGTTTTGGTTTGGTTTTGGGGGGTTTAAAAACCGAACTGTTCTTCTTCCTTTTTTCATTTCGACGCTTTTTCTTCCCTTCGAAAACTCCTCTCTTCCTTCCTCTTTCTCTTTAAACCTCTCAGCTTCCTCCAGTCTTCTTCATTCGATTTGGGAGCTAGGGCTTTGTCTCGAATCTTGAGGCTTCAATTTGGGGATTTAGGTTCTTTTTTGTTCGGATCTTGAAGAGCACTCAGGACGTAGGTTTCACCTTCTCTGTTCTTGATTGGGTTTCAGGTATGCTTCATTCCCCATGACTTCAATTTGAGTCCATTTAACGTTTTGAACTTCGGTCGTAAGAATGTAGCCGAAACCCTAGCTTTTCTGATTTAGGGAAAAACACAGAGCTTAATTTCAGGTTCTCGAATGATGGCTGATCATTTGAGGGGGATTAGTTTGGGTTTATGTGCTTTGATGTTTCAGTCGTATGGTCGATTCCATGTTGTTCTTGGTTTGATTCCGACCTTCAGACCCGTAGGAATTGTTGTCTGGTTGCCCACTTGAACCCCTTGTTTTGATGATGCCTTTCTTGTTATGGTCACCAAGTTTGGTTGTGTATACTTCGCGTTCCAATTCTTGGTTTATTCGACCCCATTTAAGACCCACGTACTCGATTCTTGAGTTTACGTGTGCTTAAAATTCGTTATGACTTGTAATACGGACTGAACCCTTGTATGCACGAATCTGGTTAAACTTAGGTTTGTGATCTTCGGGCTTTTAGTTATGCATGGGAATTAATCTTATACTTAGACATAGCCAAGACCTTAACTCGATTTTGGCTTTGTGCATAAACTGGGGCTTGGTCGCAGAGATGTTTAGTTTGTGTTCACCCTTTGACTTCAACAACTCGGTTTAAACTTTCATTTGTGCACGATAACTGCCATATCGGGCTTTTAGCATATATGATAGCCCAATTTGTAGGCACGTCGTGTTTCATTACTGGCCACGTAGATGACTTTGGCTGAAATCCTAAAATTCTGGCTTAAATTGTTGCAGACCTGTTGTGGGTTGAAACTGAATCTGCACCAGGCCTACCACTTAGGTTTAATCAGATTTTTAAACGACCAATCCTATTTCATAGAATAGCACCATCTTCTTCCTGTATGAGCCTGATATTTCCCAATTTTTTTGACGTAATTGAATTGTTAATTCTCTCTGCAGATATGTCTCCTAAGAGATCCCGCATTATCCGAGGTCGTTCGGGGACTCAATCGCCCGAGCCGACACCGTTTAGCTGCACAGGTATATCATTGTCACCTCTTTTATTCACGAGTTAAATATTGACATATCACACTGCATATTGCATCCCCGCTTTGTTCTCTTTGGTGAGGCAATTGGGAAGAGCCGGCACCTTCCTTCGTGGGGGTGGATGCTTCGCAAGTCATGTTTTGCTTAGTCAAGACATGTCTGAATTAGCTTGGGGTGATTTCCCACTGTACAGTACTCCGAAGGATAGGTATATTGTCGTATTATTCGTGCGACTATATATCCCGTGCTTCGTGTGTATAGTGCGGCTCTTAATCGTCTCGCCTAGTTAATTCATTGTGAATATGTAGTTAGTGTAATATCCTCGCTTTGCTCTCCTTTGTAAGGCAATTAAGAAGAGCCTCCACCCTCCTTCGTGGGGGTGGATGCTTCACAAGATGTGTTTTTCTTAGCCAAGACACGTTTTAAGACAATATGGGGTGATCTCAGGTTGTGACATATCCCACAGACTCGGGTATATCATCGTGTTGTTCGTATGTTAATATGCTTTGTCGTTTGCGTGTGTGACATAATTAAGATCGTCTCACCATTTATAAGGCCGTGACTCTATCTCACAATTTGTGAGGCGAGTTTGACGCCTATACTACCTTAACATAGGCATTTATGACTGTATCTAATAATTACCTATTATTTTACCTCAGTTGAATTTCTCTCGAGAGAGTTTAGTGCCCATTCAGTGGAAGGCCACTGCAGTGAGGCTTATGCCTCTACTGATGAGCCGATCCTCGTTTTGGTAGCTCCTTAGTTTGCTCCGGGTATACCGAAAGAACTTCCGCGGTTAATACGGAAAGGAGGCCACCATAGTTTAAGGCAACTTATCACGGATGCGCTACTAGTGAAGGACCCAAGTTCTACACATCCATTGAGGAAGCTAGACTACTTACTTGGCGATTCCATAGAAGATCCCGCCGCTGCATCTCTTGGAATGGAGCAATGGCTGCACCATGATGACGGTGGCCATTTATACCTTCCTCCAATTCCTCGTCATCGTTCGCTTGCCGAGCTTCGGTGTCAAGCTGTTCCGTGGGAAATGTCATGGAGGCTAACAGCAGAACACGAGTGCATTCACTGTGGTTATATCGCTCATGGCGCAACTCCCGGCTCAAGTAATCGGAACCGGATAACGGGGTTATATCCGGGGATCACAGGATTGAATGACCCACCCAAAGGTAAGATCTTCACTGTTGCTAACACCGTGAAGAATCGGGTCGCAGCTTTGGGTCGAGAAATGCTAGCAACCGGTCATCGATGTTATGGATGGGTACATTCATCGGATAGGCTATGGTGGACTCGTTTGAGCAACTATATCTTAGACCGGTTCGGTGAGGATTTGAAGGCTAGTAGCTTGTATGCAGCTGTCCGCGCCACCACTTATGTACTGACCATTAGTGTCCCTCACTTTTTGGCGTTGTTGGAACTCTACAATCCTGACACCAACACGTTTCTAACCAAACATAGAGAGTTGGGATTGGCGTTGCACGAAATGCATAAAGTCTCTGGTCTTCTAATGGGGAATATGATTTATCAAGAGTATTTTTCTTCTAACAGGGAGCTGCAGTAGTTGAAGTCGCGAACACCCAACCGCTACAATACCTTCTGGGATCTCACCTGCCACTACCACATAGCTCTGGCGGGTGCCGATCCATTATCGAAGAAGTCGCGGCCGCAGATTAGTTTGAAGAAGTTCGCGGATTATCTATTCAAGAACACTAACAGTGTCCTAGGTGAAATAATTTGTGAGTTGTCACCGCTGACCGCCTCTGAAGTGAATGAGTTGATCAAGAAGTCGAACGCTCAGTCTTATACTACAGCTGGCATTGAGGATGGCTTTGCTGCTGGAACCAAGTTCCAGACATTCTTGTGGCAAGGAGTTAAACCGATCCGGCCCATAACATTGCTTGATGGGTATCTCGCTATCTGGCTGAAGAAGTGCGTAGTGCCATACCAATCTACTGACGCACTACCCCTAGAAGTTTTGTTTCCCGCAGTTCTGCTTGATCACTGGAAAAATCTATGTCTTCTTCCGGTAATGACCGCTGATATTCATAAAGGGCTGAGCCTGATTGTGAACGGATTCACTCAGAGGGAGAGTTCACCACCAGCTCAGATTCCCCTCACAAAGGTGGAACTCCCCTACACCTACTTAATGGCTTAGTTGGTGCTTCATCGCTCAGATCTGATGTCGGCCCCAACTTCTGTGGATCCCTCCCTTCCTTTTCTCCAACTAATAGAAAATTACAAATGGAAAGGATGAGGTTTTGCAGAGATCAGGAAGCAATTTTAGAATCAAAAGTGCTGGGTCTTCCCTACTTGCTTCCCACGATTTTCGAGTCAATACGGCGACTCATTGATCAATGTAGAGGAGCAGAGTACGGGTCGGACTTCCCTCGATTCTAGCTGTTTTGATTAGCTAGTTAATATCCGCCTGGGCTATGTGATCTTCTGCGTACAAAACCATTATTACATAGAGCCCTACTTGCCATGTTGGTTCGTGCATCAGTTCGGCTATGATCGGATTTATATCAGGAACCCAAACCGACAGCTCCGGACTCGTGGAGGTTTAGTAGATGGGGCTCGAGCATGGCTTTGGAACATCACTGGTTGTACTGGTGCCGAGTTCAACCTTGCCGGTGTCGAGCGTAAGTTGGAGTTGACTTTTTTACAGTGCCAGTGGCTCTTGGCGGCCAATGAACACGTACCCGTTCAATCGATCACCGAGTTAATCGATGAAGAAGCTTCTCGGGTTGCTACTCGAATGGTATATGAATCCGAGCTCGGAATGAGGAGATGGAGGGAACCGGTGGGTCCTTCTAGTCATAAAACATAGAGAGAGTCTACTTTTCACTCTGGTAAAGAAACTACGGAACCTTATGCTAGGGGTGGTGAAGAGATTAGAGGCGATAGCGAAGAAGAGGAACTGGAAACAGGTGTGTCAGATCCCCTCTCCTTAGAATTATTTGAATTAGCAACTGCTGAAAGAACTCACCGCTTTCGATTGTCCAAGCCTTCACCCCCTCTAAAGAAGCCAAAGATGTAAGTCTTGTTCACTTATCCTAATAAGATGTCGGTTAAAATCCCAGGTGCAATTCTTGAAGAGGAGAGAGAAGAACCCAGCCTTATTCACCGGACACGGTCCCGACCCACAACTCAGGTCACTCCAGGGCATGAATTACGCTCTAAATTTTAGAGGAGAGGCCTGTCGATCCAGAGGGGGAGCGTTCAGCTAAGCGCAAGAAGCTGGCTTTTAAGCGACGGGGTAACCCTCTAATTCCTAAAACGGGATCGGCGGATCAAGGACTGACGGTTGAAAGGGGTGAGTACTTCTTCGTATAATTTCTTCTGGTATATGTTGAGCTTTTGAACTTAAACAATTTCGCACTTCACAGGAGAAGATTTTGCAGGCTACTTTATCTTTCACGCTTCCTCCCCTGATATTGACTTCTTGAAACCAACTCTTGGAATCAGGCTCGAAGAGCCTGTAGACACTGAGACAAGTATTCCCGATGAGGCTGGCGCGGGTCACGACGTTGATCCAGGCTTAACTGAACAGGCTGAGAGTCCAGGTATACTTAAAACCAGTAGCGCATCTTTCAGGTGGCGGGAACTGAACGATGAAGAATTCGTATCCCCGCTAACTGTTGTTCGCGGGAAAAATAGTTTTCTTCATTGATGATCCCATTGTACTCTTAAATAACAACTTTTTGCGTTACAAAGATCCGGTCTTTTTATAAGATCTGGTTACAATGAAAATCAAACAAAAAATGAAAATTACAACTTTCCTTTTATGCCGAACAAATCACGAGCTCCTGTTATCCGGTCACTCGCTTGCGTGGGTTGTTTGCCTGCGCCGATGGTTGATCCGTTGACCACCGTACGATCTAGATCCGAACAGATCTACGCAATATCACGGGTATTATCTC
>BQKN01064291.1:186230-228989 GCA_022839385.1 Asparagus kiusianus
GGCCGAGCCACCTTTAGGTGGCTCGGTTTTTACTAAGCCCCCTTGGGGTGTTTTCTGTCATTTCCCGTCTTCCGGTTCTGTATCGGATTTATCCGGATCTTGATTTGATAGTCCGGATCTTTATTTGGCAGTAAATCCGCCTTGGTGTTTGAGTTCGAATCCGTTTTACGATTGAACGACTCGTTGACTTCCCGAACCGTTGGATTGGTTCCGCACGTGAATTCCGTTGCTTGTGTGCAATTCGTTAACCTCGTCGCCTCGTCACTCGATGGTTCGTTGTTTTGTTGAATCACCGTGTCGAGCTGTGCTAAGGGACCTATAGGCAATTTTATACGCCTACAGATACCCCCTCCAAAGTATTTCAGCCTCGTTCTTTTATAGAAAAGTCTGGAATGCTTTGGATATGATTGCCCTCACCCTCAGTCGGTGTAATGGGACCTGGAAATGACCTTTGTTCTGTATTCCTTCAATCCTTCAGGCTATTCGGTGCTTTGTCGAACGTCTGTAAGGGTTCCGGTGCTGCATTTATTATCTGACCGTTGTCGGAATTTGAACTTGAAGTCGATTCCTGATTTTTTAAACTTTAGCTCGTGCTTGTTGGTTCAACATATAACTGACCCTCGATTGGTGGCGTTGAGTCTTTATTTGCGACGCGTTGTCCGGCGTAGTGTTATTGAGTTATCCTTAAGAATATTTTTAGAAAAATATCCTCCAGGAACTTCTCAACAAAAATAGGGAATAGTTTATACTCGTATACCTTATTGGAGTTTTTCTCATATCTGAATGAGCTGAACCTGGTATAATTATCTGAACCGGTCTGATAACGACCCAAAAAAAGGTAGTAATTTGGCTTGAAAATTCTTCTGATCCTTCCGAATGCGCGGGAGAGACCAAAATAAACAAGGGATTGAACCCTCGGTCAACTTGAAGTCGTTTCGGCGCTCAATTCAGCTTCAATTTGAATTCTGGCTCAATTCTGGTTCAAACTGGTTCAACCTGGTTCAAGACTGGTTCAACCTGGTTCAAACTGGTTCAGGACTGGTTCAAGACTGGTTCAGACTGGTTCAAGATTGGTTCAGACTGGTCTGGTCTGGTTCAGCCTTATTTGGCTTGATCTGGTCTTGTTCAGTCAATTCTGGTCCGGTTCAGGGCTGGTTTGGGTTTGGTTCAAGGCTGGTTCACCTTTATAAAACCCTTCCTTTCTCTCTCTTAGGGCCGGCCCCCCTCTATCCCTTATTTTTTGATTTCTCTTCCTTCGAGCATCCGTTCTCCCTCAAAACTTCATAGTTGCATTAGATCTAGTCTTCCTTTGGATCTTTGACTGAGAAGTCTCTTAAAACTTCCATATTTAGAATTTCTCTCAGGCCCTCGAGCGCGTGGTTCAAGTTTCCTTAAAGATCTCATCTTTATTGGATCTCGAGCTTTTCTTCAGGTAAATCCTCCATGATCTTGGTCTATTTCATATTCGATCTAATGTATGGAGTCGTGGGATTGTATGTAAGGGTTGAGGGTGTGATTTGACGCCTCGAGCTTCTCTTTCAGGGGGGTAGAATTGATAAAAAGGGGAACTTTTTTCTAGATCTGATCCCTCAATTTATTTTGCAGATCATTATGTCGCGTGTCTCGAGAGGTCGCTCCCCTGCTGCGACGGCTGATGGCGCGCCTCCTTCTTACGCTGGTGAGCTATTTTTTGGAATATTTGGAAATTTACAAATTAGCCCCCCTTTTTTTTTGAAATTTGCAAATTGGTCCTTTTACCCCACGTTGTTCTCCTTGGTGAGGTAATCGGGAAGAGCCTTGATTCTCCTTGGTGAGGATCGACGCTTTAAAGATAGGTTTTGCTTGGTCAAAACCATATCTCAAAATAAAGGGGGCGATTTGAAGCTACATTGTGCTTTATAAGGCAGGGATATATTATCAATATGCCCTATCTTGTGATTGCACAATGTGGCCAAATCGTCTCACCCTTTATAAGGCAATGACTCTATTTTACCTATTTGTAAAATGAGTTCAATTTCCTTTTATAATTGAGACTAACAGGTGTTTAACTGTTCATTTCCAGTGGGATATCCTTCTGGATCATTCTCGTCTCATGCAGTATATGGGCGTCGCGGCGAGTATTATTCGACTTCCGATGATCTTTCCCCCATTCCAGTTACTCCTCAGTTCGTTTTGGGCACGTCAACTGAGGTTGCCCAGGTGGTGAAGGAAGGTGGGCACCGAGCTCTTCGACAGCTGATTACTGATGCACCTTTCGTGAAGGACGCCAGTTCTATTCAGCCTCTTCGGAAGAGCGATTTCTTATTTGGCGACTCTGTCGAAGACCCGGATGCCGTGTTTATTGAGGCCGAACAGTGGCTTCATAAAACTAGCAGTGACTTCATATATTTGCCGAAGATTCCTCGGCATCGTTCATTGACTGAGTTCAGGCGTCAGGCTGTGACACGGGAGATGTCGTGGCGCTTGACGGAGGAGCATGAGAGCGTCCACTACGGCTACATCACTCATCAGGCATTTCCTGGCTCGAGCAGGAGTCATGTCACTGGATTGCGTCCTGGGGTATTGGGGCTGGATGCACCACCACGTAACGAGTTCCTTACCACCGCTTCTACCTTGAGGAATCGCCTCGCTGCTCTAGGACGAGAGATGCCTACGACGCGTCACAGGATTTATGGTTGGGTCCATTCTTTGGACAAGCTTTGGTGGACTCGCATGACGACGTACGTCTTGAGCCGATGGGGTGAGGAGTTGCACGCATGTGGTTTATATGCAGCCGTTCGTGCCACCATGTATGGCTTGCCTGTCAGCGCGAGGCATTTCTGTGCTTTGTTCGAGCTTTATAATCCAGATTCGAACATTTTTCTGACCCGACAAGGGGAGTTGGGCTTGGCTCTTCATGAGATGCACAGGATTTCTGGCTTACCCATGGGACAGATGTTATATCAGGAATACTTTCCCTCCAACCATGAATTGAGTCAGCTGAAGGATCGTATGCCCGATCGCTATGAGACTCTATGGGACCTCACTTGTCACTATCATATAGCTTTGGCGCAGTCTGAGCCTTTAGCAAAGAGGACTAAGGTATTCGTGAGTTTGAAGCAGTTTTCCAATTATTTGTTCAAGAATCTGGAGGGTAATTCTAGTGAGGCTATTTGTGAGTTGGCCCCACTTACTCCCTCAGGGGTGAACAGTCTACTGAAGAAGATTGACGCTCATTCTTATACCACTAGTAGTCCTGAGGGTGGCTTTCCTGCAGGGACCAAGTTCAAATCATTCTTATGGCATGCGACCGCACCAATTCGACCGATGACTCTTCTTGCCGGTTATCTCGCTATTTGGTTGAAGAAGTGCGTGGTTCCATATCAGTCTGGCGACGCCTTGCCCTTGGAAGTGCTCTATCCAGCAGTTCAGCTCGCCTACAAGAAAGAACTTTCACTTCTTCCGGTGATGATGGCCAACATTCATCGAGGACTTCGACAGCTTTCTGGTGCCTTTACACGGAAGGAAAGTGATTTGCCGGGTCAGATTCCCACCATTAAGACGGAGCTCCCGTACACTTATTTGATGGCCTGGTTCGTCCTTCACCGTTCGGATATGATGTTGGTACCGAATGCCACCGACCACTCCGTTCCCCTACTACAGTTGCTTGAGAATGGCAAGTGGGAGGGGCGCGGATTTCCTGACATCAGACAGCAGCTGCAGGTCCATAAGTGTTGGACATTTTCCACTTGCTTCCCGCAGTTCTCTGGCCGATACGGCGATTGTTTGATAGATGAGGAGAGGCCGAGGGAGTATCGAACTCACCTAGACATCGGCTGCTTTAACTGGCTGGTGAACATTAGGCCAGGTTATCTGACTTTTCGGGTGAGGGATCAGTGTTTCATAGAGTCATATCTACCCTGTCGATTCGCTCGTCAGTTTGGCTATGATCAGCTTTACGTCGGGAATCCTCGTCAGCAGCTTCGGGCCAACGGCGGTTTGGTGGATGGTCTTCGTGCTTGGTTGTGGACCGTGACTGGCTGTACTGGTGCTAAGTCCAGTCTCCCGAGTGCTGATCGGTAGTTGAACCTCACTTTCTTAAGCTACAAGTGGTTGTTAGCAGCTAATAAGTCTATCCCCGTGAAGCCGATCGCAGAGCTAGAGGCCGAGGAAGCTTCTCAGGTTGATTCCCGTAGGATTTGGGAAAACACTCAGTCACAGAGGACACGGAACAAGACTCGTCGGATTGATGAAGAGGGAAAGAGGACCTTCCATTCTGCAGACGAGGCTTCAGGCAGAGATCCTGAAGATTACGATGACTTTTCCGAGCGAGGTTAATCATTCATCTTTTTCTTCTGCTTTCCAGAATTATTAAAGCTGACAATGGTTTGATGTTTCAGGGACCACTGGTGACCAGGAAGAAGAGCTCCGTCATCCTCCCCAGGCGAGAAATTCGATTATTGTCCCTGCTGCTAGACGGAAGAGATTGGCTCGCAAGCCACGCGCAGCTTCACAAGCATCTGATATGGATTTGGCTGGTGATGATCCTGCTAGTGACGGAGGTAACATCTATCCTGTAAACCATCCTCTTGATTATTCAGAACATTGACTCACGCTTTTCCATCTCTATATAGGAGAGCGTGGAGAGAGCGAGATGAGTCCCGATCCTGTTCCTGTATCTCCTGGCGAGCCTGACTCACCGCGCCAGGTGGAGAGGCCTGCAGTAGCTGCCGACGTTAGGGAGGACATCAATGTAGGACCCGACCCAGCGAATCCAGGTACATCTACCATTGACAATATATCTTTTAGATGACACGCAAAGGAGTCAAATGATTCAGAATTTGCGCATCCTCTAATTGTCTCTGTACTTCTCGCTTCTTCAGATAACTTGCAGGAGGCGAACGTGGATTTTGGAAATAAAGAGGCTAATGTACCCGTAAAAGGTAACTCATTTCAATTGGTTGTAGTCTCTTCATTCTTCTTTGGTACTTATATTCTCTTGTGTCAGACTTCTCGATTGATGATTTTGATGAGGAAGGCTTGCTTGTGGACACTCCTATGATTCACTTCATGTGTGGCTCTCCTCAGATTGATGACCAGTTGCCTGGAGATATGTTTCCTGAGTCCACATTCCCTGAGAACCTTGAGGGCGGTTCTTTTGAAGGTACGTGCCTCCTCCCAAGTTAATTATAGGACTAGCCAATTCTTGACTAATGCAGCTATAATGTGATGTCTCTGAGAATTCTGTTTTGAATTTGACAGGAGCTTTTGTTGAGACCGATCCTGTTAAGCCGACTGCGAGACCAACTACACCAGTTGATACCTCTGCAACGGTTACACCCCCAGTACCTCCAGTGACTCAAGAGGGTATGAATTAGACAACTGAGAATATTATTTATTTCCTCCTCAAAACATTTTTGACGGATTTCTCCTTCTTTGTGTAGGGTCTACTTCTCGGCTTCATATCCTTGTGAAAGAGTTGCTATCAGACGACGATCCTGAGAAGATCGTTCTCTGCATAGAACTTTGCTCCTTCTTCTCCTTCGTGAATGTTATGATTGGCAAGATCTTCCACGGTGGACTCTTCCTTCGCCAATTCAAGCCTTTTCTTGATTCCAAAGTCAATTTGATAAGGGAAGCAGGATATCCAGATTTGGCACAGGCTATAGTTGATGACCTCGATTGCCTAGATCATGAGCTTCAGATGTTTCGTGAGCTCCGAGATGCAGGCGCTTCTTCATTTATTGCTGCCGAGCTGGATACCCGCTTACAGCCATCACGCGAGACTCGGATTCTTGCTGAGCTCGAGATTCAGATGCAGCGGGGCCGAGTAGATCGAGTTAAGACCAGCCTTGCTACTAGATCATCTTCGCTTGCCGAGCTCGATCTTTCTATTACCTCCTGTGCGACCGAGATAGACCAGCTCAGAAGAACACTTCGTGAAAAAGAGGAGTCTTTGGATATTCTTCAGATGACGAAAGCACAGGATCAGCAAACCCACACTGCTTTATCTGATGAGTTGAGATCCTTGGAACAGAAGCTAGCCGAGACAGAGGAGATTGCTGCGAGGACTTCAGCCACCACCGAGGAGTCCATCAGAACTGAACTTAGGCAAGCTTATGATGAGAAGCTGTCTAAGATCAGTCAGCAGATTTTTGGTCATAGTTTTGATGTATGATTTTGTTTGCTGAGTACTTTGACCTTTGATTCCTTTAGTGAAACTGGTTCTCATCTTTATTTTTATTATGATTCGTCATTCCGTTTGAAATGATTGACCATAATACTCATAGGATTTTTGGCAAACCCTCAGCCATCAACGGGTTTGATGAGCCTTTACCGACTACCGTTTGAGTCGGGCTAGCATGCGGATTGTTTAAATCCGTTCGCATGTAACGTTACGCTCAGAGATTAAATTCTCTGAGACTTTGTGCTATGATGTCGAATACATAGACTTCGCCATTGTTACGGGAATAGGCTACCCGGCGACACGTGTTAGGTGTTGTCTTTAGGATTTTTTTGGCTAACCCCCAGCCTTCAACGGATTTGATTAGCCTTTACTGACTACCGTTTGAGTCGGGCTAGCATGCGGATTGTCTAAATCCGTTCCGCACATGACGTTAAGCTAAAAGAGTTAAATCTTTTAGTGCTACGACATTGAATACGTAGACTTCGTCTTTCTCCTGTGAAAAGACTAAACAGCAACGTGTATGAGATGTTGACTTAGAATTTTTGGCAAATCCTCAGCCTTTAATGGATTTGATGTGCTCTTACCGACTACCGTTTGAGTCGGGCTTACATGCAGATTGTCTTAATCCGTTCTGCATGTGACGTTGTGCTAAAGGAATGAACTCCCTTAGACTTTTAGCTACAACTTAGAATATGTAGACTTTGCTATTGTCATGGAAATAGGCTACCCAGCAATGTGTATTAGACGTTGGCTTATCCCTACTTAGGCTTCGGGACAAAGGTCCCCAGAGTCAGGCTCTGATATCTTTTTCTACGGATAAAGACCAAACCGGCGACGCGTGTTAGGCGTCGGCATATCCTTTCTTAGGATTCAGGATGAAATTCCCCATACGTGTAAGGCATGGATTCTGGTGTTGTTAATAACAACCTGCCACAATGTTGAATATGTGGGCGGGTGTTCTTTTTAACGGTTAAGAACTAACCGGCAGCGCATGTTAAGCGCAGACTTATCCCTACTTAGATTTTAGGATAAAATACCCCAGAATCGAACTCTGGTGTCTTCTTCTTCGGAGAAAGACTAAACCGGCAGCGCGTGTTAGGCGCAGACTTATCCCTGCTTAGGTTTCGGGACAAAATACCTAGGATGAATCCTAAATTGATAAATTTTGGAAGAAGGATCGATATGGGAAGGAAGAATTTTATATTCTATTCCCCAAACAAGGAAGGAAGAATTTTATATTCTGTTCCTTGATTCTGGAAAGGAAGAATTTTATATTCTATTTCCAATGCAAGAAAGAAACTAAAAGTGGGATCTCCACTCCGAGAATCTGGAAGATCTAGATAAACTTACCTTTTATAGGATTGGTTATCTGATCGAAAGATGAGTCCTTCGTTTATCGAAGTGAAATTTCAACTTCAGTCATGACCATGAGAAGGTTTAACCAAAGAGAAAAGAAAGGGAGTTCTTTCGTTTATCGAAAGGGGACTCCGAACTGAAAGTGGACCTCTTGTTCATGGAAAGAGTCAAGAGGCCCAGAAGAATATTTTTTTTGTGGACTCACTGTCAATTGGACTTGATCAGTGAGGGATTTTGGTGGTGAAAATGAATTTGGGTTATCCTCTAGAATATTAAGTGTAATATTCTTCAAGGAACTTCCCGATAAATGAGTTATTCTGAATGTACTAGGTATAGTACTTTTTCAGGAACTTCCCATTTATTGGCATTAATTGACTGACGCCCTCTAAAGAAATTAGACGGTAAGCACCGTTTGAATAGACTGTGTCCATTACAAACGGTCCTTCCCACTTGGGTTCGAATTTACCTTTCTTCTTGGAGTTGAGGATTACTGGTCGGCGAGCAGCGAGGACCAGATCTCCTTCCTTGAAGCTTCTTTGACGGACTCTTTTGTCAAAAGCCCTAGATATCCTGGCTTGATAGAACTCAATGTGTTGTTGAGCTTCCAAGCGCCTTTCGTCCAACCTCTCGAGTTCTTCGAGACGTTTCTGATGTTGCTCTTCGGTCGTCATCTCCGTTGCGAGAGCGATCCGAAGGGAGGGGATTTGAATCTCCAATGGTAGCACAGCTTCACATCCGTACACCAACGAATATGGGGTGGCTCCCGTGGGTGTGCGAATAGTGGTGCGATAAGCCCAGAGCGCTTCGCCGAGTTTATCGTCCCAATCTCGCTTATTGGTTTTCACGAGTTTTGACAAGATCTTGATGATCGTCTTGTTAAAAGCCTCAGCTAATCCATTAGCAGCGGGATAGTAAACCGTTGACGAAACATCTTGAATCTTGAATTTGTCACAGAACCTGATGAAAGCGTTGCTTATGAATTGCGGACCGTTGTCATGAATGATCCGCCTCGGCACACCGTGTCGGTATATGACATGATGCTTGATGAAGTTGATGACATTGTTCGTCTTCACTTCTTTAAGCGGAATGGCTTCAGCCCACTTTGAAAAGTAGTCGGTGATAGCGAGAATAAATCGATCACCTTTGACTGAAGGAGGAAAGATAGGACCGACAATATCCATACCCCATGTCTCGATGGCCAGGACGTGGTTGACGTGTGTAACCGCTCCGGTGGTTGGTGCATATAATTTGCATGCACTTGACAAGCGTGACATTCTCGGGCGTACTCGATCGCGTCACGAACCATTGTTGGTCAGAAATATCCCATTCTTCTGATTCGATCATACAGCTTGGGACCAGGCTGATGTGCACCGTATTCTCCTTCGTGTGCTTCCTTAAGAACTTCTTTTGCTTCTTCGTTCGAAAGGCATCGGAGAAGCAAATCATCATACCCCCGGCGATATAACGTACGGGTCTTGGTATTGTAAAAGAACCGTGGTGCTCTTCGGTGAATAGATTCTTTTTCCTTTACATCCTCCGGCAAGATGCCATATTGGACGTAATCAATAATGGGAAAGCGCCAATCTCGGGACTCAGACCCGATTTGGGTTGAGTTCACCTCTTTGGCATTTATATTTCTATCATCCTCCTCTTCGATATCCATATCGTATATGGGTATGCAGAGTTGGTGTGATCTTACTGTGACTAGCAGTTCAGCTTCGGGCGGTTGCGCGAGTGATACTGCTAGTGCTGCCAGTGCATCCGCATAAGCGTTCTGGAGACGAGGGATGTATTCAATATAAAATTCTTCAAAAGAATCCGCTATTCTGACGGCCTCCTGGTGGTATGGAATCAGATCTGGGTTCCTGACTTCATACTCTCCACGAACTTGGTTGACTATCAATTGAGAATCCCCAAAAGCTTCGAGATATTCGACCCCCAGCTCCTTAGCGAAACTGAGTCCAATGAGGAGCGCGTTGTACTCGGCTACGTTATTGGAACATGGATTCATCAGTGAATAAGCTCGAGGCATCACGTGCTTCCCCGGGGAAACTAAGACAACTCCAACTCCGGAGGAGACTCTAGAACATCCAGGGGTTATTGCCTTATTAACTGCTCTCGAAGCACCATCAAAGTATAATTGCCATACTTGTTGGTGTGATGTGGTATTAACCTCGTGGGTTTCGTCTGGCAAGTCATCATATACTTCAATCGTATCTGTTGTCGGACTTGCCGCCAAAAGATCACAAATCGCTTGTCCTTTGACCGACTTCTGCTGTTTGAAGTGCAAATCATACTGGGACAAGAGAAGGGCCCACTTTGCCAACCGCCAATTCATCGAACCCGGTTGAGTCATGAATACCCGTACTGGATTAACATTAGCAATGACGTAAATTGTCTGGCCAACCAAGTAATGTCGCATCTTCTGTACTGCGAATACCAATGCGAGACATTCTTTCTCAATCATCGGATATCGAGACTCAGCGCCTATCAAGGTCCGACTTAGGTAATAGACTGCCTGTTCGTGACCATTATCATCGTCTTGTGCTAATAAAACACTTATCGAATGGTTCATCGACTTGATATAAATCAAGAACGGTTTACCTGATTTTGGTGCAACAAGAACAGGGGGATTCATCAGATATGTCTTGATATCTTCGAATGCTTTTTGGCAAGCATCGTCCTAAATAAATGACACGCCCTTCTTGTTTAGCTTAGAAAATGGTTGGCACTTCCCAGAAAGATTTGAGATGAACCTCCGGATGTAAGCTAAACGCCCTTGCAATCCTCTGAGCTCTCTTAAATTCCTCGGGGGTTGCAATTCATGTATTGCCTTTACCTTGTCTGGGTCGATGTGTATACCCTTAGTGGTGACGACGAATCCAAGGAATTTTCCGCTGGACATTCCGAGGAAGGATTTTGTGGGGTTCATCTTCAATTGATGACTCCGCATGAGATCAAACATCGTTCTCAAGTCCTTGATGTGATCTTCTTTGTTGCGGCTTTTTACCACCAAATCATCAACGTAGCATTCAACCGTTTTCCTGAGGTGTTTCTGGAAAATCTTATTCATCGCTCGTTGGTATATGGCGCCTGCGTTCTTCAGACCGAAAGGCATCACCATGTAGCAGAAGACACCGAGGGGCGTTCTGAATGCCGTATGTTTCTCGTCATCCGGATGCATCTTAATTTGATTATACCCCGAAAAGCCGTCCATGAAGGACATTCTCTCGAATCCGCATGTATTGTCGATAATGACATCCGTGATTGGGAGAGGGAAATCGTCTTTTGGACATGCTTCATTCAGGTTCCTGAAGTCGATGCAAATCCTGATTTTGCCATTTTTCTTCATGACGGGAACGATGTTGGCTAACCAGTCCGGATGTTGTTCCTCTCGGATGAATCCTGAGTCGATCAACTTCTTAACCTCTGCCTCGATGGCTTCCATAATCTGCGGACGAAACCGTCTTTGCTGTTGTTTGATAGGTTTGGCATCCGGCTTGATGTCGAGGCGGTGCATTGCCACATTAGGGTCGAGCCCTGGCATGTCTTCATAGTTCCAAGCGAAGACGTCGATATATTCCCTGATAAGGGCAATTAATTCCTCCTTCTCATCTGAGGGAAGACTACCGCTGATGAATATGGGCTTTGGATTGGCCTCATCGCCCATATTAATTTGGACTACTTCGTCTTCGGTGGGTGGTTCTCTCTGTTCGAACCTATCACCATATTGCATGTTTAGGTGATGAACCCATGGGTCCTCCCACGTTGGCATTTGATCGTCGTCCTCCAACGTAGATGGATCAGCTGTAGTCATGTTCGACATTAAGGTCTTGAACATTTCTCCCAAACTTGTGTCGGAATCCCATCCTGAGGAATCTGCCGAGTACCCATCCTTGGCTTTAGCAATTTGATCGATAATTTGCCAACAACATTCATCATCGGACGAGGAAACGTAGCCTAAGCCTCTCTTGTGACGGTAATAGTCATCTGGTTTCCCTTTTGGTACATACGCCGCTTTGACTGGGATACGAGAACCTCGATCGAAGTACAAACCTTCTCCGAGTGTGAAATCATATCCCTGTCTTTCCATGAGCTTGCGCGCTTCCGGACTATATTTAGATAAATGCAGACCAGATTTGTCATCATCTTCATCTTCTCTTAGGAAATGATCTGGCAACGGAAAATTCTCTCCTTTACCATAAATCACTTCTTTTTGTCCCCCTCTTTTGGCAGGAACAATCTGGGTTGTTCCGAAAGAATGCTGGAGGCGTTTCTTTGTTACATAAGATGATCGGAGCGGCATACATAAATCAGGATTATCGTCTAATCCTTTTATCGCATCATCAAGAGACAATGAGTACTCTAAATCATGATTTATTTTAATATCGGCAAGTTTCCAATTACAACCGCCATCTGACGATTGTTCATCGTCAAGATTGATTACAAAGGGTACAATGTCATTTAAAACAAAACCGCCATTGTAATCGAATCCGGCCTCGGAATCAGCTTCTTCTCCGCTGTCCGTGCCCTAGATCGATGGTTCCGTATCGGATTCATTACCATAAAGGAGAGAATCTGTGAAGTAATTCTCATACCCTTTGAATGGTTGCTTATCCGCGACCACCGTCCTAACCCTTCCATCAGTGTCGACATATTTCAAACACTGATGTAGAGTTGAGGGAACTATAACATTACCATGGATCCAAGGCCGACCCAATAGTAAGTTATAGGATGTCTCAGCATCAATCACGTAGCACGTGACCTCCATCTTCAAATCGCCCATTTGGCACTTTATTCGGATCTTCCCTAAAGGCCTTGACCCGCTGGTGTTGAATCCGTAAATGACCGTGCCTGTGACTGCCAATTTGCTGACTGGAATGCCAAGGTTATGCATTAGGCGAAGTGGCATAATACTCACAGCGGAACCCGGATCCACTTGGATTCGGTTGACTTCGCTGGAGCCAATGTACCCGACGAAGTACAGGGGCTGATCATGGTTTGAATTCTTCGTCTGCATGTCCTCTTTGGTGAAGGTGATGCAGGGAATGTTCTTAGCTGCCACATTGCACTGTTGAGCTAACAGTTCTAGTTCTTCAGGCGCCGGCTTGATCCGAGTGAGGAACGCTTCTGAATCAGCCAAGGCTTCTTGCAAGGCTTCTCTAGTCTCCTTCGACAGTCGTAGCAACTCATATAGCGTTATCCGTGCTGGAATATTGGCTAGCTGAGCCATGATGTCGAAGACACGCGGAGTTTTCAAACTCTCCGGATTATCTTTTCCAATCGGACGACTGAAACGAGATTGCTTCGGATTTTGAACCTCCTCGGGCCTTTTTTCTTTCTATTTATCTACCGGCTGTCGTCGAGCCTCCTCAACCGGTTTAGGAACCGTAATCACCCCCAGCTCTGTGAGAGTTTTGGCTGGTCCCCGTTTTGTCACCCCCTGCTCAGCTAATTGATCACCAGGAGATGGATATTTGAAGTGATACTCATTTCCACTCCGGGTCGCGAAGACTTCCTGTTCTTTGTCGGAAAGCGGAAAGGTAGGAGCTTCATCGCCGTCTTCTTTGAAGATTGCGGAAGTCGCATGACAAGCCTTTCCTTTGCCCTTTCTCTTCGAAGACGTGGTCCACTGTTCATCTTCAATGAGATCTGGATGAACCCAGAGGATTTCGCCGTTTGGGGCTGTGTGTGGGACAAGTCCCTTTTGGCGCTGTCCATGTGGGTCATCATTCACCGTCTTCATCCCGACTTTGGTAACACGTTTTGTCTCGAACCATGTTGTAGGCACCGATCCGAAATTGATTGACACCGCGTTTGTTCCCACATTCTTGGCCGGTTTCGGGGTTATGACCCCTACGTCGATTAACGCCTGGATCTTGTCCTTGAGATGGTAGCATGATCTCGTAGGATGATGGACCGCTCTGTGGTATGCTCAGTACTTCGGATCTGTCACTTTGCTGGCTCCCTCCTGATCTACGATCGCCGGCAGCTGGATTTTGTTGTTCTCCAACAAGTACTTGAAGATGCCGGGAACTTCATCATCCTTGAAGGAGTAGACTTTGGGAAACTTCGGCTCTGAAGATTTTTGCTTCTGAGATCGTTGCTGCCAATGCGGCTGCGACTGTTGCGGCGCTCGTTGCTGCTGCTGTTGCTGTTGCTGAGGTTGCAATTGAAACGTTTGGTTAGCATCAATGGCATTAGCATGAGCTTTACCTTTTCCTTTCGGGTTGAAGTTCTGCTTCGGAGGATTTGTTTCCGGTTGGCCTCTCTCTGCCTTCTTTCTCCTGAGGAATCGTTCAGCTTGCTCTCCTCGAACCTTCAAATCCTTCCAGGTCTTGGATGGTGCTGTGCCCATTGCTTCCAACACATCCAGCGAAAGGTTGTTGTGGCAGGTCTGGAGGATGAATTCCTCAGTGATCGGGTCCCGGCAATTCATCGCCTTGTTCCGGAACCTTTTGACGAAGGTGTCGACTAAATCCCCGTCTTTCTGCTTCTCATCGAGTAACGATCCGATAGAGATCTCGGTGTCGTCGTCGAAGAAATTTGTAAGGAATTTAGTCTCCATGTCGTCCCAGCTGTTTATGCTTCCTGGCTTGAGGCGGCGATACCAATCGAAGGCGGCTCCGCGAAGAGTGCCAACGAATGACCGCACCATCAGAGGCTCATTACCAGAGATGACTCCCAAGTGCGATTTGAAGTAAATCAAATACTGAGTGGGTGAACCCATCCCATTAAACGGCGTGAAGTTAATTAGACTGAACTTCGCCGGATATGGGATTGATTCCCACTCTCTTGGGTATGGACAAGGAATGTCTATCTTTTTCGTTTCCTGAGCAGAAATCAATGTATTGATTTTGCTCTCGAGATTTTTAATTTTTAGGCTTTCACCTGTGTCTTCGCTAGCATTCTCGTTACCACCCCCTGGATTGATGGGAGGGTTATTGGTATTACGAGCTTCATTTGTGTCCTCATCTTCCAGGTTGTTCTGGTTATGACGACTTGGTTCGCCTTGTTGGTTTCTCAATGCTTGGATCTGTTGGTCATGCATCTCTCTCATGTTCTGCATGGCCATCTGCATTTCAAACCTAAAGCTTTCTTGTTGTTTGGCCATGGCTTCTTCGAGCATCTTAGCCACTTGCTCCATGCTTATCATGAACGACTCGCGGGGCTGTCCTTCGCTGGACACGGTATTGTCAGATGCAACTGCTAAGCCGGCATCTGATTCTTCATCTCCTGAGGGTACTCTTGTTCGAACCCTACCATACGTTGCACGAATGATAGCTCCGGACTGAAGACGAGTTACACGTCGGGGTATTTCTGGAATCGCCTCGGGGTTATCCTGAGCCGATGTTCCTCTGTTGGTCATGTTGGCGGTGACTCTTGAATGTTCACCGTCTTCGACCATCGTTCTTCTTCGTTGGAAACGCCTATGCCTTGGTTTTAGCGTTCTAGTGCTGTGTCTTTCGAACACCGAAACTCTCTTGGGGACTGCCTTGACACAGTTGCACTCAGACAGTACCGCCCGAATGAGCTTTGAGCAAGGACACTGAGTTTCGAACCTTCGAGGGCTCCTCTTTCTGGATTTGGTTGTACCCCTAGCACGATAGTACAACTTGTCCGTTTGAAGGTCGGAGCAACCTATCGTGTGTTAGCACGATCTCCCAGGTATAACGTCATCGTCATCAGACGACAACGTTTCCTTCTGAGGATGAATTACCTTCTTTGGGCTTTCTAGAGTCATGCGCCTCGAAATGCACCTTTGTGGGCGTGATTCTTCAGCGGGCTCCTGCACTTCGATGCGCAAAGTTGTGCGCTTGGGTGCCACGGTTTTCTCCAAATGTTGAGGGTTGCGGCGACTCCCAGTATGTTGAATCGTTTAGGACTTCTTCATTGGCCCCAACCGTTCTTGGACTGGAGCTTTGCCTCGTTCTTTGGGAAGTGGACCGAGGCGCTCCAAAACTGACTTCCTCTTCTGGGATGATCCTGTGGGATCTCCCGGAACAGTTGCGGAAATCACCGGCGATTTGGGTTGATTTTCCGGATATCGAACCTTCGAAGGCTGCAGTTGTTGCTCCTTGGTCTGAACCGCCGCTTCAGATTTCGGCTTCCAAACCTTGCATGTTGATGGCGGCTTCTTGGCCACCTCCTTCTGTAGCTTCCGACGGGCTTCTTCAGCTCTGGCCCGTGCTTGCACTGATAATGCACGGCGTTTGCGGATACGCTCCTCCAGCGTCGAACGGTTCCGTTTGACACGAACCCACTCCATCGTCGATGGTTTGGAGGAACCACTCTTCATTTGTTGTTGAGGCTGTTTGCCTCGTTTGCTCTTCAGATCCGTGTTGTAGCGGACCCCGTCAACAGACTCCATGGCCTTTGCGAATTGCTTCGCAAGGCGTTGACGCTGCCTCTGGCGAGCTCTCTTAGAGAGAGTCACCACGCCTTCAACGGCAGATTTGACCTGCTTAGAGGCCGGTGGGACTTCACCCGACGCAACTTCGGCGTCGATCGGGGTGAGGTTGTCGTCGGTGGCTTCAACTTCTTCGCTCCAACGGACTTTTCTCCTGGAGGAGAACTTCTGGGATTTCTTGGACATACGGGGGGAGGTTGATCCAGATGAGGACACGTACTCCTCGTACTTCTGCTGGTCGAACTCATACTCGACCTCCTCCACGACCGGGATCGAGATCCGCGGCTGCGACGCAACGATCTCGGCAGCGAGATCGGTGGCTCCCACTGTGGTCGCCAGATAATTCGCGGAAAAAATAGTTTTCTTCATTGATGATCCTATTGTACTCTTAAATAACAACTTTTTGTGTTACAAAGATCCGGTCTTTTTATAAGATCCGGTTACAATGAAAATCAAACAAAAAATGAAAATTACAACTTTCCTTTTATGCCGAACAAATCACGAGCTCCTGTTATCCGGTCACTCGCTTGCGTGGGTTATTTGCCTGCGCCGATGGTTGATCCGTTGACCACCGCACGATCTAGATCCGAACAGATCTACGCAATATCACGGGTATTATCTCACCAAGGAAATAATAGCCGGAGGGATTATTTCACCAAGGAAACAATCGCTCAAATCTCGGGATCAAAGACCAAGCTTTGATCCGGAGTATAGCAACGTAGATCTAAAGATTTGGTTCCCTCGAACTCCTGCCTTTTGTGATGCGGGTGCTCGTCAAGAACCAGATCCAAACGTCCAAGTCTTCAAGCTTCAAAAACTCAAGCACGAGGTCTCAATCCGGCAGAGTTTCGGCTCTCCAAAAGTTCTTCCAAAAGTCCTTTCAAATGATGAATCACCCCGCCTATTTATAGGCAACCAGATCTGTGCATTTGGCACAGATCTGGGCGGCCACCTCAGGGTGGCTCGGCATTGGGCCGAGCCACCCTGAGGTGGCTCGGCCACCGAGCCACCTCAGGGTGGCTCGGCTTTGGCCGAGCCACCTTGAGGTGGCTCGGTTTTTGCCGAGCCCCCTTGGGGTGTTTTCCGTCATTTCCCGTCTTCCGGTTCTGTATCGGATTTATCCGGATCTTTATTTGGCAGTAAATCCGCCTTGGTGTTTGAGTTCGAATCCGTTTTACGGTTGAACGACTCGTTGACTTCCCGAACCGTTGGATTGGTTCCGCACGCGAATTCCGTTGCTCGTGTGCAATTCGTTAACCTCGTCGCCTCGTCACTCGATGGTTCGTTGTTTTGTTGAATCACCGTGTCGAGCTATGCTAAGGGACCTATAGGCAATTTTATATGCCTACAACTGTTGCTATTCTTCTTACACTATTAAAAAAGCTGCAAGAGGTGGATCGAAGCAATAAGGTACAGGAACCTAGCGTCGCAGTTGAAGGTGAATCTTATTTGACTTTTGTTGTAAGTTTTTTTTCAAAAATTTGTATTTTGACTCTTGAACTTTCTTATAGATGAGATAACAGAGGGTCATGGTGATGAGGGGGGTTCCCGAGATGCATCCTTCGAAGAGGAGGGTGTAACCTCACTCGATCCTGTATCGGCCTCTGAGGATATGCTGCTCGATGATATGTTGCTTGAACAAACCCAATTCGAGGCCACCGATCCAATAAGCACAGCTGGTTCGCCTTCAAGTATGATTCTTATTCCCATGTTTCACTTATTTACTTGTCATCTTACATTTAATCATCGGAGGGTTCTGATCGTAGGACTAGTCATTAAGACTGATACAACTACTCCTAATGGAAAGTCTGGTGAATCTGAGGGTCTCGATTTCTAGCTTTTGGCAGCGGTTGTTATTGACGCTCGGTCATCAGGCTTTGAGCAACAACTCCCGATTCCCTTGGGAATGCCAACTACCGCACCTGCTACAACCATCGGTGGGAGTTCGACTGAACAGACCGTGAGACCAACTGAAGAAGTTGGTGATTTAACGGTTGCTACACCCGTAGTGCTTCCTGCGACACATGAAGTTGAACGACCAGAAACGGGTATAGTTCGTTCGGTTGGAGAAAGCTCCTCAGGGGCTGGTAAATCTCACGCTATTTTTTTTTATCTTTCTGACTTATAATTATGGGATATTCATGATCTTGCACTCTCTTCTTCTTTTGTCGTTGCAGGATTGTCATCTCAACTGCGCGAGGCCATTGATGCTTTATTATTTGATGATGACCTAGATAAGCTCCTCCTTTGTTTGGAAATCGGCAACTTCTTTAATTTTGTAGAGTCACTAATTGACAAACTCCTGGAGAAGAGGATCCCTTTCAGCCACTTCCGGCCATGCCTTGAGCGCAAAATAGCCTCAATAAAGGACACTGGTTCTCTCAATATAGCTGACGCTTTGATTGACGATGTAAATTAATTAGAATGTGAATTTGTGAAGCTACAACAACTCCAATCCGTTGGTGCTTCTGGCTATGTTGCTGCGCGAATGGAGACTCGTCTGTAATCATGGCGTGAAGCTCGAGCATCCGTTGGGCTTGGGATTCATGCGCAAAGAAAATGGGTTGACCAAGCGGAGGAAGTTCTTTCCAAAAGATTGGCTCACCTACGCGAGATCGACTCGTCCTTAGCCTCTGCTGATGCTGAAATAGCGGAGCTTGAAAAAAAACTTGCGGAGGTAAAACAAGGAAGAGCTATTTTGGAAGTGACCAAGAACGAGAAGGAGCATAGCAAAACCGTGATGTCCAGCAAAGTGGCACTCTCAAAGGAAAGGCTAGCCAAAATAGAGGAAGAAACTATCCAACTCTTATCTGCTTCTGAGGATTCTTTCAAGGCAGAGCTGCAGCGAGAGATTGAACGTACTTATGCCGAGGAGTTAACCAAATTAGAGCAGCAAGTTGTTAGTCATAAGTTCAATGTAAAGTGACTGCAGCTATTGTATCTGAACACTTGTCTTTGTTAATGATACACATATTTTGTTCAATCTACTTTAATTCTTATTATGATTTCCCATTCTGTTTAGAATAATCAACCATAATACTTATAGGATTTTTGGCAAATCCTCAGCCATCAACGGATTTGACATGCCTTTACCGATTACCGTTGTAATCGGGCTAGCCTGTGAATTATCTAGATCTGTTTTATAAGTAACGTTGTGCTAAAGGAATGAACTCCTTTAGACTCAATACTACGAATTTGCATACGTAGACTTAGTCATTTTCTTACGGTAAAAGACTAGCCGGCAGCACATATTAGGCGCCGACTTATTTCTGCTTAGGATTCGAGATAAAATTCCCTATGCATGTAAGGCATGGATTATGGAGTTATTAGAATGTAGTGTCTTTTCACAGGGCAAAGACGAACCCAATACTGAAGAGAAAGAATTTTATATTCTATCTTTAGTCCTTCTTTTAAGGGAGAAGTGAACCCGATACCAAAGAGGAAGAATTTTATATTCTATCCTTGGTCGCAAAAGAAACTTAAAGTGGGATCTCCACTTTGAGGATCTGTAAAATAAAACTAAGAGTGGGATCTCCACCCTGAGAATCGAGAGGATTCAGTTAACCCTAACTTTTATAGGATTGGTTATGTAATCCACAAATAAGTCTTCTTGTTTATCAAGATGAAATTCGGACTCCAGCCCTAACTTTTATAGGTTTGGCTGAAGGAAAAGGAGTGAAATGTTTTTTTTTATCGAAAAGAATCCTGATTTTGACCACAGTCATTTGACAGTTTTGACCAAAAGGGATATTGATACGACCCTAACTTTTATAGGTTTGGTCGTTCGAATGAAGTGAAGGCCTTCCGTTTATCAAAAGGGAAATCCGATTTGAAAGTGGGTCTCTCGTTCGTTAGAAGGACCGAGAGGGGATCTTGGTTGTGGTCCTAACTATAGGAATGTTTGACTAAGTGGGCAGTGGGAGTATAAATCACAGTGGGAGTTTGAATGGACTTAGCCCAAAGAACTTTGCTAGGCTCGCCGTGAACTGATCTGATAGTGAGGGATGGTGAGAACTTTTTTGTGAGGGAAAATTGATCCTAAAGAGTGATCAAATCTCATCTCAACGAGAGAGTGCTTAGAAGATTACAGTGGGAGTTCTCTATGACCAAGCATGAACTGTTTAGACGACGGGTCCTTATTTAGAACAACTGGTTGATTTCGGGTTATCCTTAAGAATATCATATATGGTATTCTCTAGGAACTTCCCATTTAATAATATGTTCTAAGCATACTAAGGATAGTACTTCTTCAGAAACTTACCATTTATTGGTATCATGATCTTATCACCGTCTTTGGTGATTAGGCGATATGCACTGTTTGAGTAGACTGTCTCTATCATAAATGGTCCTTCCCATTTGGGTTAGAACTTACCTTTCTTCTTGGAATTGAGTATTATAGGATGCCGTATGGCGAGAACCAAGTCTCCTTCCTTGAAGCTTCATTGCTTGACTTTCTTGTCGAAAGCACGAGAGATTTTGGCTTGATAAAACTCAATTTGTTATTGAGCCTCTAGGCGCTTTTCATCTAACATCTCAAGTTCTTCGAGATGTTTCTGGTGTTGTTTTTCCGTCATCATCCCTGTTGCGAGAACGATATGAAGGGATGGAATCTAAATTTACAAAGGAAGAACAGCTTCGCATCCATACACTAGTGAATACGGAGTGGCCCCGGTAAGCGTACGGACCGCGGTACGATAGGCCCAAGGGCTTCGCCGAGTTTGTCATCCTAATCTCGCTTATTAGTTTTCATGAGTTTTGATAAAATCTTTATGATTGTCTTATTGAACGCCTCAGCTAATCCGTTTACCGTAGGATTATATGCTGTAGAAGAGACGTCTTCAATTCTGAATTTTTCGCAGAATTTAATGAAAGCATTGCTTGCGAACTGAGGGCCGTTGTCATGTATAATTTATCTTGGAATGTCATATCGATAGATGATGTGGTGTTTGATAAATTTGACAACATCACTTGTCTTTACTTCTTTGAGTGAGACTGCTTCGGCCTATTTCGAGAAATAATCGGCGATTGCCAAAATGAAGCGGTCACCTTTAACTGATGGTGGGAAGAAAGGACCAACGATATCCATTCCCCAAGTCTTAAATGGCCATGAAGTAGTCAAGGGGTGGAGGTGTTCTGAGGGTTGGTGCATGTAATTTACGTGTATTTGACATGCATGGCACCGTCGAGCGTAGTCAACCGCGTCTTTGACCATGGTTGGCCAATAATATCCCATTCTTCTGAGTCGATCATAGAGCTTAGGACCGGGTTGATGTGCACCGCATATTCCGTCGTGAGCTTCTTTGAGAGCTTCTTCTGCCTCTCTGGTTGAGAGGCATCGGAGTAATAACCCATCGTATGTGTGACGATATAATGTATGGGCTGTTGAATTGTAATAGAATCTCGGTGCTCTTCTTCGAACCGAGTCCCTTTCTTTTACGTCTTGTGGCAAAATACCATGCACCACGTAGTCAATTATAGGAAATCTCCAATCTCGAGGCTCGAGATCGATCCTAGATGTATATGCTTCCTTAACGTTAATGACGCAATCCGACACTAACAGTTGGTGGGTTCTGATGGTAATGCATTGTTCAGAGTCAGGAGGTTGTGCCAGAGATATTGCTAATGCTGCCAGCACATCTGCATATGCATTCTAGAGGTGCGAAATGTACTCAATGAAGAATTGTTCAAACGAGCTTGCCATTTCGATGGCCGCCTTGTGGTATGGTACCATGTCTTGATTCGTGACTTCGTATTCTCCTCGGATTTGGTTGACTATTAGTTGAGAATCGCCAAAAGCCTCAAGATATTCGACCCCCAGCTCTTTGGTGACACTTAGTCCGATAAGCAGTGTGTTATATTCGGCCACATTATTGGAACACCTTCCTATCAATGAGTAGACTCGGGGTATCACATGTTTTTCCGGAGAAACTAGGACGACTCCGACTCCTGTGGAGATTCTAGAATTACCGGGAGCGCTTGCTGTATTGGTTGCTCGGGAAGCTCCATCGAAATATAGTTGTCATACCTATTAATGAAATATAGTATTAACTTCGTGAGCTTCATCAGGCAAATCATCATTCAACTCAGTTGTATCCGCTATAGGGTTAGCCGCTAGAAGATCACAAATCGCTTGTCCTTTAACCGACTTCTGTTGTTTGAAGTACAAATCGTATTGAGATAGAAGTAGGGCCCACTTTGCTAGTCTCTAGTTCATAGAGGCTGGTTGTGTCATGAATACTCGGACCGGATTAACGTTGGAAATAACGTAAATCATTTGTTCTACTAAGTAATGCCGCATCTTTTAGATAGCGAATACTAAAGCGAGGTACTCTTTCTCAATCATTGGATACTGAGACTCAGCACCAACCAAAGTTCGACTCAAGTAATAGATGGCATGTTCATGACCGTTGTCATCGTCTTGTGCAAGTAAAGCACTTAACGAGTGGTTCATCGCTTTAATATAAATTAAGAATGGCTTACCTGACGTCGGTGCCACAAGAACGGAAGGATTCGCCAAATATGCTTTGATATCCTCGAATGCCTTTTGACAAGCGTCATCTCAGACGAAGGATACACCTTTCTTGGTGAGTTTGGAAAATGGCTGACATTTCCCAGATAGATTTGAGATGAACCAACGTATATAGGCCAGCCGCCCCTACAATCCTCAGAGTTCCTTGAGATTTCTCGGGGGTTGCAACTCATATATTGCTTTTACTTTGTCAGGGTCAATGCGGATACCCGTCGTAGTGACGACAAATCCTAGAAACTTACCATTGGACATTCCAAGGAAAGACTTGGTGGGATTCATTTTTAATTGGTGAGTTCGCATGAGGTCGAACATTATCCTTAGATCTTTGATATGATCGTCGTTGTTACGACTTTTCACAACCAAGTCATCGACATAGCATTCAACAGTTTTTCACAGTTTTTTGTAGGTGTTATTAGAAAATCTTAGATATTGCCCGTTGATAAGTGGTGCCTGCGTTCTTCAATCCAAAAGGCATGACTGTATAGTAGAAAACACCGAGAGGTGTCCTAAATGCAGTATGTTTTTTGTCGTTCGGGTACATCTTGATTTGACTGTAACCCGAAAACCCATCCATAAAGGATATTCTCTCAAACCCACACGTGTTATCGATAATAACATTGGTGATGGGGAAAGGGAAATCATCTTTTGGGCACACATTATTCAAGTCTCTGAACTCGATGCATATCCTTATTTTCCTATTTTTCTTGAGGACTGGAACGATATTCGCGAGCCAATCCGGATGTTGTTCTTCCCGGATAAAACCAAAATTGATTAATTTTTTAACTTCTTCTTCAATCGCTTCCATGATTTGCGAACGAAACCGTCTTTGCTGTTGTTTGATAGGTTTTGCATCCGATTTGATGTTAAGACGGTGGACTGCCACGTTCGGATCAAGCCCTGGCATATCTTCATAATTCCAAGCAAAAACATCTATGAATTCTCTGATGAGGGAGATTAACTCCTTTTTTTCATCCGGTGGAAGACTATCACTTACGAATATTGGTTTTGGATTCGCTTCAACACCCATATTCACCTGGAACACCTTATCTTCGGTAGGAGGTTCTCTTTGATCGAATCGGTCTCCATACTGAATATTCGGATGATGAATCCATGGGTCCTCCTAAGTTGGCAATTGATCATCTTCTTACATTGTAGAAGGATCGACCGTGGTCATATTCGACATCAGGCCTTTGAATACTTCTCCAAGGCTGACATCTGAATCCCAATTAGAAGAGTCGGATGAATATCCATCTTCATTCGCTAATTGGTCGATGACTTGCCAACAACATTCATCATCAGAGGCATAGCCCAAACCCCTTTTATAGCCATAATAGTTATCGGGTTTTTCTTTTGGTACATAAGCCATATGAGGTGGAACTCGTGGGCCTCGACCAAAACAAAAACCTTCTTCGAGCGCAAAATTGTATCCCTATTTTCCATGAAATTACACGCCTGTTGACTATATCTGGATAAATGAAGGCCAGATCTCTCATCATCTTTATCTTCCTTTGAAAAAGGATACGATGGCGGAGATACTTCCCCTTTGCCGAAAACTAACTCCTTTTCACCCCCTGCTTTAGCAGGAATGACAAAGGTTGTTCCAAACGAGTCCTGAAAGCGCTTTTTCGTGAAACAAGATGACTGAAGCGGCATGTGTATGTCGGGATTATCATAAAATCCCTGTATTACATTAGCCAAACACGGTAAGTACTCTAAATCGCCATTTATTACTTCTTCGGCAAGTTGCCAATTATAACTACCGTCTGACAATCCACCATCGTCAAGACTGATTACAAAGGGTACAATGTCATTTAGTACAAAACCGCCATTGTAATCAAGCCTGGCTTCGGTGTCGGCTTCTTCCCTACTATCTGTGCCTTGGGCCGATGATTCGGTATCGGATTCGGCACCGTAAAGGAGAGAATCGGTAAAGTAGTTTTCCAATCCCTTAAACGGTTGCTTATCCGCGACCACCGTCTTGACTTCATTATTAGCGTCTACATATTTTAGACACTGATAAAGAGTAGAGGGAACTATAAGATTATCATGGATCCACAGTCGACCCAATAGTAAATTATAGGAAGTTTCTACATCGATTACGTAGTACGTAACTTCGGACTTTAAATCCCCAAGTTGGCATTTTATCCGGATTTTACCCAAATGTTTGGATCCACTGGTATTGAATCCGTATATAATGGTACCTGTGGAAGCCATCTTGCTCGTTGGGATTCCAAGGTTGTACATCAACCGGAGTGGCATGATGCTAACAGCGGAACCCGGATCAACTTGGACCCGGTTAACAACACTGGAGCCAATGTATCCGGTGAAGTATAGAGGCCTATCGTGCTTTGAATTCTTCACTTGCATGTCATCCTTAGTGAACTTTATACAAGGGAATTGTTTGGTCGATAAATTGCAAAGCTGAACTGATGATTCTGTTTCTTCGAGGACTGGCTTGACTTGAGTAAGGAATGCGTCAGAATCAGCTAAAGCTTCTCGCAAGGCCTCTCTAGTGTCTTTGGAGAGGCGCAATAACTCATATAAAGTTATTCTCGCTAGGATGTTAGCTTGCTGAGCCATAATATCAAAGCGTTAATGAGTATTTAAACTTCCCGATTTATCTCTCCCAATCGGACGATTGAACCGAGACTGCTTCGGGTTCTGAGCCTCCTGAGGTTGAGGCTTTTTCTCTTTTTGCTTATTGGTTAGTTTTTGTTAGGATTTTCTAGCTGGTACAGGGGGAGTTGTAACCACGCCCAGTTCGGCTAACGTTTTGGCATTCGCATCAGAGGTTTCGAGGTATTTGTAATGATATTCATTCCCACCCCTGGTGACAAGAGCTTCTCGTTCATCTTAAGAAAGTGACAAGGTAGGGATATCTTCATCATCTTTTTTAGGAATTGCTGTGGTGCGACAGCAAGCCTTGCCCTTACTTTTGGACTTCTTTTTAGATGAGGATCCTGCCATTGCTCATCTTCGAGCAAGTCTAGGTGGACCCAAAGAATTTCACCGCTAGGAGTCATGTGTTGTACAAGTCCTTTCTGACGTTGTCTGTAAGGATCATCGTTAACAGTCTTCACATGTACTTTGGATACGGGCTCTGGCTGAAACCATGCCAGAGGGACAGAGCCAAAGCTAATAGAAATCGCATTCGCGCCCACATTCTTTTCTTTAGGCTGCTTCGGACTGATGATTCCAACATCGAGCAAGGCCAGAATCTTGTCCTTGAGATCATAGCACGTCTTCGTGGGATGATGGACTGTTCTGTGGAATGCGTAATATCGCGGATCTGTAATTTTCTTAGCTCCCTCATGATCAGTGATTGGAGGTAGCTTAATTTTGTTGTTCTCCAGCAAATACTTGAAGATACCAGGGACCTCATCTTCCTTGAAGGAATATTCCTTCTGGTATTTTGGCTCAAAAGTTTTCTGTTGCCTTGGAGGTCGTAGTTGCCATTGAGGTATTTGTTACTTTAGCACTTGTTGTTGTGGCTACTGTTGGGGTTGTAATTAGAATGTCTGATTTGCATCCACTGCGTTCGTCTGCCCCTTCCCTTTACCACGGGGGGCAAAGTTTTGTTTCTGGGTATTGTTTGTTGATTGCCCCCTTTTAGCTTTCTTCCTTTTGAGGAAGCGTTCAGCCGGCTCTCCTCGCACTTTCAACTCCTTCGATGTTTTAGATGTTGCAGTGCCCATAGCTTCTAACACGCTTAAGGAAATGTTGTTGTGGCATGTTTGGAGGATGAATTCCTCCATGACCGGATCTTGGCAGTTCATTGCCTTGTTCTGGAAGCGCTTAACAAAGTTCTCAACGAGCTCTCCATCTTTCTGTTTCTCTTCAAAGAGTGTTCTGATCGATACTTCAGTGTTATCGTCAAAGAAATTAGCGAGAAACATGCTTTTCTTATCATCCCAGCTATTGATACTCCCCAGTTTAAGATGGTGGTACCAATCAAAGGCAGCTACACGAAGGGTTCCTTTGAACGATTGTACCATCAGAGGTTCATTACCAGAAATGATCCCTAGGTGGGACTTGAAATAAATCAAGTGTTGAGTAGGGGAACCCCTTCCATCAAACGGTGTGAAGTTAATAAAATTGAACTTCGCTGGGTATGGAATTGAGTCACACTCTCTCGGGTAAGGACACAGAATGCCAGTCTTTTTTACCTCTTGAGCAAACATCAACGCATTGAGTTTGCTTTCAAGGTCTTTCATCTTAAGGTCTTTGCCTGCATCTTTCTTCTGGCGATTTCGGAGAGGGATATTGGTACCACCTCCAGTGTTAAGGATATCTTCAGTATTTTTATCCTCAAGTAGAACATCAGTATTGATATTTTCCTCCACTTCTGAGTCGCTATCTACTTGATTAGTAGTCTGGCGACGACTAGATTCACCGCGTTGATTTGTTAACTGTTGGAGTTGTTGGGCATGTAAATCTTTAACTCGTTGCACAGCCATATCCATCTCAATTTTAAAGTCCTCTTTCTGCTTAGCCAAAGCTTCTTGAAGGAGTTGAGTCATCTGTTCAGTAGTGATCATGAAAGATTCTCGAGTCCGTCCCTTGCTGGCCATAGTAGCATCTGAACCGATCGCAGAGTTTGCGTCTGATGCTTCATCATCTGAGGAATGCCCTCTCTGAATTCTCCTATAATCTCTAGGCCTGATAGCCTGGGTTTGTAGCAAAGTCAATCGCTGGGATATTTGTGGAAAAGGTTCGGGACTGAAGCGTCACGTGGATTTTCTTTTGTCTGTCATGTTAATCGTGACTTCTGAGAATTTACATTCTTGAACGGCCGGCTTCCTTTTACGGAAACGTCTTGACTTGTGTCTTAGTGTTTCTGTAGAAAGTCTTTCAAATACTAAAATCCTTTATGAGGCGGTCTTGGAGCAGTTACACTCTGATAAGTTAGATACATGAACAAAGAGAATCAGTTTCCCAGGTATTTCTCTTTCGAGATTTATTCGTACCCCCAGCCTGATAGTACAACTCGTCGATATGATTATCGGAGCAACCTATCTTGTGCTAGCATAATTCTCTCATTCTAACATCATCGTCTTCTAACGAACATAGCTCTCTTTGAGGGTACAACGCCCTATCATCATTCTCAAGAGTCGCTCGTTTGAAACCACGCCTTCGTGCGCGTGAGGACCCAAAGGGCTCTTGGACTTCAATTTGCAATCTGAGGTGAGTTTTTATCGGTACTTTCTCTGTAGGAGGGATCTTTGACTTACTGGGGAATCGCGTACAACCCCAGTCTGACGAACCATACGGGGTTCATTTGCTTGCACTAGGTGTTCTTTAATTGGAGCTTTGACTTGATCTTTATGCAAAGGACCGAGATGATCCGTAATCTTCACTTTGAATCGGGACAAGTCCACGCTGCCGTGAGGTTCTATCGAAGGTGAGGAAGCCATCGGAACAGGAACAGGAGCTGTCAGAGACTCAAAAATGATCGCGGGAGGGAATTTTCTACAAAAAGGGGATGACTGGCTTAGAGGTGTCGCGGGCCAGCATTTGGTGGCTCGGCCTTGGTTGAGCTAGCGTTTGGTGGCTCGGCCTGGCCGAGCCAACAGCCAACAATTCTGTTTTTTCGGGTCTTATTTTGGATTTCGGCCTCCAGATTTGACGTGGTTTTGACAGTTTATTGTCTATATTGTTTGTTTGCAATTTCTTAGCTTCTTGCACCAGAATTCTTACGTGCACAAGTAACGCACGGCATTTCTGGATCCGTTCGTCAAGAGTTGAACGTGTCCTCTTAACGAGGACCCATTCATTCGTCATTGATTTGAAACAGTCTCTCACTTGCTGCCGTGGCGGTTGGCGTCTTCTAGACTTCATATCCGCTTCATAGCGGATCTCATCAACTAGCTCGGAAGCTTTGGCCAACTGGCGTGCGAGGCGTTAACGTCGTCTTTGACGCGCTCTCTTTGATAAGGTCGGCGCGTTTTCAGTAGTGGCCTCGGCTTTGCAAGGTGTTCCTTGAGCCGCTGCGGATGAGGATCTTGGTTTTGAACCTTCAGATCCAAGTGCCCCCGAATCTTCCTTGTGGAGTCTCTCCAATTCCTGTGATGAGAGGATGATCTGAAAGATGAGGATAAGTATTCCTCATACTTTTCCTGGTCGAACTCGTACTCGACCTCTTCGTTGATTGGGATGATGATCTTTGGTTGTGACACTATAGCTTCGGCAGAGAAGCTGTCGGCTCCCACTGTGGTCGCCAGTTTGTTTTCGTCAAAAGTTACTTTTTCCATTGCTTTCAAACCTGTTACACCATTAATCGATTATAAATTCAAACTGAAAAAAAAGTTGATCTTTTTATAAGATCTTCTTACAATGAAAAATAAAGATTATAAGTTTATCAAACAAAACGCAACAGTAGTTTATCTCCCGCTGCTTTGCGTAGGATCTTTGCCTGTGCCGAGGACGCGTTAGTCTGTGGACCACCACAGATCAAACCCGATTGATAGTATAACTACGCTCTTGTTTCACAAAGGAAATAATTGCGGAAGCGACAATCACGACCAAGCGAGATTGTAGCTCTTCTCGAGATTAAAACCAAGTTTAATCCGGAGGAAATAAGGGGAAAGAATCACAAACCTTTCGAATGACTTTCTTTATGAAAGTATTCGCTAAGATCTGATGAATCTCCGCTAAAATTCGTGGTTAGCTGGACAATTTGATAGCACCTTCCCTTTTCAACTTCAGATCCTATTGAAAGAAGACCCTAGTCTTCTATTTATAGGCTTTTGGAGACGTGTTTTTTGGATAGGAATTGATGTTTAAACGTTATTTGCAGTTAATAACCGTCTAAACGCGTTAGGGATAGCCTCAAAACAGTTGAGGAGGCCCTGGGACGAAAGAATCCTTAAAAATCATCAAAATCCGCGTTTTGGGAGTCTTGGGAGTCAAAAAGAGTTGTGGTGGCTCGGTACTGTGCGAGCCACCATTTGGTGGCTTGCACTCATGCGAGTCACCATTTGGTGGCTCGCGCTTACGTAAGCCTCCGGGTGTGTTTTGTTCATCTTTTTTATACTTCGACGATTCGTGACCCCTCAAGTTCGCTTGTTTTGCGTATGGTTCATCGTTTCGCTGACTTTCACATTTTACTGATCCACTTCGCACGCTTACTGGTGTTGGATAAATTCCCTTGACTCGGATAATAACGTTTATCGTCTTCTCGTTGTCTTGAACTGTGTTTGGGAAGCTATAGGTAACTTTTGACGCCTACACTATGATAATTGGTTATATGAAAATTCACAAACAAACTATAAAGATATCAATGAAAAATTTGTAAAAACAACAATAAAAGTAACCATGTTAGTTCATAAAATAAATTTAGATATATTTTATCTAGTTTGAGCTTCTTCTTTTGTTATATAACTTGAATTATCGCTACCTTTAGAATATATCAAAAATTTTAATTTATCTCCTCAACCATATATGATGTTTTAAGAGGAAGACCAATAGCGTTTGGAGAACAATGGACACCATATCTAAATATTGAAAATATTTAGCATAGGATGGATACCCTTGAGATGTTGCACATTTATATCCATGAGTGTGGATCTTTGATCACTTATTAACAATTACACTATATTTTGCCATGGATTTATAGAATGTGGGGTCTTTGACCATCTTATTCATGAATACACTCTTTCTGCTTGATGTTTTATAGCATATATGTTCTTCTGTACATGAAAAGAAATATTGGTGTTGTATTCAAGTATAAAATTGAGCTCTAAACTTGTTTGATATATCTAATAATTCTTTATAAATAACATATTAAAACTTTATTCTTACTTTTACAAGAATAAACATAATAAGATTATACTAAGATGTGAAAAGTAATATAAAGGATATCATAAATCATCATGTTTTTCAATTAAATATGTAAAACATTGTGTACACATATAATATAGATAGATGAGAAAATATATGTGAACAAATATGATAAAACCCATACCTATATACCAATAGATAACCCTATCTGTATATATCATGTAGAAGCATATACATAAGCATATTCCAGGTTTTTTTATTTTTTTGAAAAAATAAAGAAAAAGAACATTTTATTTTGTTTTTAATTTTTCTTAAGAAAACAAAAAATAAAGAAAGAGAAATTTTTATTTTATTTTTAATTTTTCATAAGAAAAACAAACCAAAGAAAAAAATTTATTTTGTTTCTTAATATATGAAAAGAACAAAAAAATCAAATAAAAACAAAAAAAATCAAGCAATCGATCAAATCTAATATATATACGTACAACAGGACAAATGATCATGCATATGAATACTAACTTAATAATGATGAAGTGAGTGCAAATAGTTAGTATATGCCAGTATATCTCATCATGCATCTAAACATACATGTTCGAAATAAATAAAAGAAATAAATGAAAAATAAAGAAAGATGAAAAATAAACATTGACCTAGAAAAGAAAAAGAAAAATCATCATCATCACTAATGATCATCATCTCTCTTCATCTTCTCGTGTCCATGTCCACAAGCTGCCTCTAGCATATAGTCTCCATTGATCGGTGGTGGTGAAAGTTTGGGATCAGATCGGCGAAGAGCTCTCATCACGTACTAGAGAGACGCATCGTAGTACTAGCGTTGTGATCATTCTCCATCTAATGCAAATGGTACTAAGAGACTATCTGCTAATGTTGAGATCTCATCTCAAGCTAGATATCCTCAACCCTTGCTCCCAGTGAATCTAGTGTTCATCGATAATCATCATCTCCAGAAGAACCAGTTATATCATCGCCCACAGGCTAGGACCCTAGTGGTTGACCAGCTATAGACTCTGTCCTACCTCTCACCTCAAGATTCTTCAGGACCATGTCATCACATAAAGCAATTATATACTTCTCCATCTATTTTGAAGAAATAGATGGGATCCTCTTATCTCTGCATATACGTGTAATAAAGAAAGGGTAGACAAGCTGGGTGTTCTGCTTCTTCCTCTTCTCTATCATCTCCCTAGAAGTAGTAGCAACATATGGCATCCAAATAAAAATAACATGAGCTGGATCAAAAGTGTGATCCATTTCTAACCAACAAAGTAGGATGGTACTCTAAGAATCAAAGTGGTGTAAGAAGCGCTAGGATATAAATCAAACTTAAGAAAGAGGTTAGGAAGAATATACTGAGGTGTTAGGTAAACTAAGTTATATACCCTTAAAGTGAAACTATCTAAAAGAAACTCAGCCATGTAGGTGTACTCTGGAGAACCTACAGTGACATTCTCAGAAAACTAGAAAAAAATGGGACATCCTGGCTTTGGAGGAGGAAGATGAAGAAGCCTGTGGATGTAGTCAACACTGATCTTAATCTCTCACCCTCTAACTATGGTCCTAGCCTCTATAGATCCGTAGGCTTGATTATAGCTCATGTAGAAAACTCGAACCCAAGTAATGTTGGCATTCTACCCTCCTTTGTTCTTCAAATGGAGCCTAGTCTAACGACATCTAGACATCCGATCACACTGTGGTACTTCTCCAAGTGAGTCTCATCCAATCTACACTCATAGATGATGTTAAGCTTCTAATACTTCTTAAGCAGCTCTTGAGAGAAGAAGAAGACTATGAAAATCAAAATCTCTTTCTAGTTGACATTCACTATAAAATCAAACAATCATATATTAGTATAGAGAATATAGCAAGGATAGCTTAGACACAAAGAAAATTGGGTAAAATATGAGATAGAGACAAAACATGCAGTATCAGTCTTCTGGCCATCGATGGATGACTATCAACCATCTATTGTTTAAATATCCATCAATAGTTTAAACACACAATTAATGGTGTTCTTTGATCATCGATGATCAAAGAACTGAAGCCAATGAACATTTGCGCTAAAAAATAGTCTCATGTACAAACTCAATCGTTAAAGATCTAAACTAACTCACTACTCATTATCCATCCATCCACACAATTTATATCCATAAAAACATACTAAAAACTAAGAGATTTGAAAATTAAAAACTAGGATTTAGCAAACACACCTCTTTCAATTTGATTTCATTCTAAAGATAAAAATGGTGATGATGATGACATAGACAACAACAACAATCAAAAACTAACCATCAATGATGCACCATCAATGGTCTCATCATTTGACCACCGATGAAGAAGAAGAAAACTTTTGTATATAAAGAATATACAAGGTTAGAAATACCTATTTGTATGATGAGATAATATAAAACAAATATATCAAACCTGTATCTCTTCATAATGCAAGGCAAGTATTGGATTTGGTAACTCAAAACTTTAAGCAACTATCATATTTCACATCAATCATCGGTCAACTTGCATGTCTACAAAAAAATAGATAATTGTGACTTAGGCATCCACATAAGTCCATTTTAGTTAGCAATAAGGTCTTTTGGCATCCAAATCTGTTTGATTGTTTTAATCCAATATCTCATACAACAACTCATTGAAACATGTCTAGTTTTTCCAGATAATGAGCATATGAAATGACAAGTTCTATTAGTAATAGGATCAAAACAACCAAGATTACTACTCTTTACAAAATAAGGTTAAATTTTTTATGCTTTTTAGAATATGAATAATCAAGTTCAATTTTAGATTTTGCAAATCTTTGATTGGAAAGAACCATGTTAAGCCTTTTGAGCCCAATGAAAATCTCTTCATGGCCTACTCCAAATCATAATTTTGGACTTTAGTTGTTCATTGTCAGACATAATTATTATGCATTGAGTTTTAAACTTAATTTATTCAGATGACAAATCACAAAATAACTCATTTATCATAGTAATTAATTTTTCTTTTTCACAGTGAATATTTTCAAGTTGCTTAGATAAACAAAAAATTTAATTTTGTAATTTAGAATATTGTGTGCACTCAAAAGAGGTTGAATCAACTGAAATCAAATTTAAAGAGAAAAATTCTACTTTCTTTGATAAAAATTTATTTTCTTTCTTCAAGTTTGCATTCTTCTTTTTATTTTCTTCATATTTATGAGCTATATTTTTCAAATAAGTTAACATTTCTTTATACTTAGAATAAAGTTCATCATAAGAAGGATATATTTCTTCATCTAAATACTCACTATCAGAACCACTTGAGTTACTCTGATCTGAATATGAAAACAAAGCACATTTTCCCATTAGACAATTATCCCATTGTTTGTCATCTTTACTTGTATTAGCTTCAGACTCATCCTCATCTGTCAAATCTCAAGTTGTAACTATAAGATTTTTACCCTCCTTCTTCATTCCTTTCTATTCAAAGGGCATTGACTCTTGTGGTGACCTGGTTTCCTAGAATGAAAACGACATGTTTAGTTTTAGAATGGCTTGAGGAATTATTATTTACTTGTTTAGTAAATTAATTTTGTCTTTTATGAAGATATTTCTATCCTTTTTTGACTTCAAACAAGATTTGAACCCTTTTGAAATAAGCGCAGATTGATCATCTTCATCTTCTGAAGTCGAGTCTGACTCTATCTTCTTCTTTAATCGGTATTTCTCCTTCTTTGCTCGTAAGACAAATGACGACTTCTTCGAATCTTCTTCTGTGACATCTTCTTTCTCTTTCAATCAGACTTCATAAGTAATGAGATTGTGTATAAGATCATCAAGACTAAGTTTAGAAAAATTCTAATGTTCTTCTATTGCCATTACCTTAGGTTCCTAATCCTGAGAGAGGGAATGAAATATTTTTTGTGCATGGCTCCATGCTATCATACTTCTTCGCTAGTGCTTTTGAATTGTTCATGATATCAATGAATCTTGTGAACATCTCTTGTATGCTTTCCGAGGCCTTCATCTTAAAGTTATCATACTTGCTCACCAACACGGTCAGTTTAGCATCTTTAATTTGCGAAGTTCCTTCTTGTGTAACTTCTAGCATTTTTCAAATTTTCAATGTAGTAGAACAATTACAAATAAGGTTAAATTATTTAGCAATATGAGAGCAATGTAAAGCATTCATGGCTCATGAATTATAAGAGTAAATTTATTTATGTTGTAAAGTCCACTTATCGTTGGTTAGAACAACCCAAACATCTAAACTTGTGGACAAAAGAAAAACTTTCATACACGCTTTCCAGTATGTCTATTTGGTAAGTTGACGGCATGGCCTATACGAAAACCAGAAGCGGTGGTAATGCATGACATCCCCACCCAAGATTGTGATACCTAGAGGATGGTAATGAGACTCTTATATCACTTGTTGGAACTGGATGTAAGCTAGAGGTAGGCATGAAAAGGATTAGTACAATTTTTCAGATAAACTTAGAATATATAGCGAAAATAAAATATGAGAAAAACTAAAAGCAACCAATGTAGAAACACACAAGATCTTTATGGTGGTTCAAATCAAAATCCTATGTCCCCTGTCCTTCTTGTGAAGGTACTTCTTTACTGTGATCGGAGTTCTCCTGAATCACAAAACAATTCAGTAGGCTTTACAAATAGAACCCTAAAATCTATCCGAAACCAATTGAGACACTCAGCTCATCACAATAACCAGAAGAAACCTATCCCTAGCCAGTCACACTTAATTATCCTAGCTTAAACACACCAACCCTTAATTACCCTAACTTGAGTACATCGTCAAACTTATAAGTTTGAAAAATAAAATCAACCCTAAAATAATTAAAATTTAATTGAAAAGATTGTACAGCTCTTCTAAAATAAACCATACTTCCAACCGATATCGATGATGATCCGTGAAGAAGCGATGTTAAAGTTTAAGAGGCACTCCTCCTCACCGAAATGATCCTCTGATGTTAAGTGTGACGAAATTGAATGACGCTTAGGGAATTAAATTTGAAAAATTCGAACTCTCACAAAATCCTAGAATTTGATCTCTCAATTTTATGCAAATTGCCTTTTTCTCTCTTGTTATTGATCTCTTCCTCAATCCTTTTTAGATAGACCATGATTAAATAGGAAAAGTGCTCTCTAATCGATAATGAAATAAGAGATCAATATGTCAATGAACGGCTGAGATAGAATCCTAAAATCTCCCAAAATATATCAAAACAATTGATGGTTAAACCCAACAATCAATAGGCTACTGATGATCATCAATGGTTCCCTGAGGTCCATCATTATTTAAATTCTAGTTTCTGGAGTTTATAGATTGTTGACTGTAGTCCATCGATAATTAAAGTGACCATCGATGGTTGATTGTAGTCCATCGATGGTTCGATTTCTCATTTCTAAGAAATATAAATTGTTGGTTGTAGTCTATTAATGACTTGTGCAACAATTGATGGTACCTCTAGACCATCAATTATTAATAGGCTGAAATCAACTCTCATGTTGACTTTTACATTCTTTCAAGTTATAATTTGTTTGTACCTGTTTATTCCCTAAATATATCATCTCATAAACTAATTAGTATTAAGTGAGAGTTTGTCATTGATCAAACAAATGATAATGCACGAACAATGTTGTGCCTAAAGAAAGCACTAAGAAAATAAAAGTAAATATATACTACAAAAAAATGTAAGAAAATAAATTCTATAAAGTAACAAAAATAAAAGAGCATGAAATTAAATCTATACTATAAGGCATAAAATAAATCTAATCTACCAACATAAAAATAAAATAAAATCCTAAACCATGAATTTCTAAACTAAGAAAATTAAAAAAAAATGAAAACTTACCATGCAAGTGGATGGCCCCTTGAAAAAGCAAATTTTCAAATTTTCATCTTCATCTTTGTCAACAAAGAAGAAGAAAAGATAATTTAAAAGGAGGAAAATTTTTTTTATTTATTGCAAACTTAAAAAGTTTATAAATTGAAAGACCTAATTAAAGGTCTTCCTCTCCAAAAAGGAGTTTATAAAATTTTCCATCCTCTACCTATGTTTATAGTCTACATCAATCAACTAGAGCTCCTGGATTAGCCTTACGCTCCAAGATTAAATCTCAGCCATTTATTATGTCTGTTATGAACTAATCAGTTAGCCAATCAGTTGGTCAACCAATTGGCCAAACGTTTGGTAGACCAAATGGCCAATCAATTGGTGAAGCAATTGCTTCCTAACAGAATAGAGTCCTTAGTTGACTTGCTGAGTCAATTTTTTCTTAATTCCTTTGGTTTTTATGGGTCTTCTCTTGGCTTGATATTGAGCTTCAATAGCTAATAGAAAAATAATAAAATTTAGTTATTTTGAGCTTTTATTCAATAATTCTTCGTTTCCTGAAAATTAAGAGAAAAATACATTATTAGCGATATATGTATTTAAATAAAATAGATAATAATGGTATAAAATAGTAATAAAATGTGATGATCACAGCCTAATTGCTGAGATGGATGGACGCATAGCATAATAACATGAACTCAACTGACGAAAGAGGCTAATGCATATAAGAATGTCCAAATAATCGACCAATAAGAATATCCAATCATCGACCAATCATTTGGGGTTCTTACCAAAAACCCATGTAAATAGTTGGTTAAACGTTTTCTAAAGAGTGTCTTTTTTATCCCTTACCAAAAAAAAAAGTTTAAATCTCTATTTTTCGCTAAGACATGAATGAAGAGGAAGAGAAAGATGACCATGTTTCAAAATCATATTAAGTAAATATTATTTGAAGCAAGTGTCACGATGCTTACTAGTTCCTACCCACTCGAATTCACTTTAAACTACGTTTGAACCATTATTTTTGTTTGGGCGTCAATCAATATCGTGTAGAGTCTAGAAAGAGTCTAGAACAGATGAAATATTGGGTTTCAGACTGTTGAATTACAACCGTTTCAGACATGGATGCCCATTGATTGTTTACTTTATAGTGGGCTGGATATGATGGCCCAGTTATAGAAGTCTGGCCTTGTGGATGTGAAGTATTATGTTAAGAGTAAACTTACTTTATAGTGGGCTGGATATAATGACAATTATGCTCTGAATTTAATACATGAGTTCATTTGGTCAAATATTTTTAAATTTCTATGTAAATATTCTCAATCCTAAATGTTCATTATGTTATGACCATTCCATGTATATTTACAGGATTTCTAGTACAAATGCACATGCACAATGGACGTGATCAAGTAATAAGAATCTAGTAAACAAAAGGGTAAATAACACTAAATCTCTATGAGGTTTACTACTTTCACAACAAATCCCCTGAGATTTAGAAAGTGACACTTTCTCCCCCTCTTTATTTATTCTTAATGTAATAGAGTCACATGATACTCATGTGACTACTTAAAGACCAAAATACCCTTTACCGTGATTTTCCTTCTCCATTTCTTTTTTTTACTACAAAGGTAGTTGTTTTTCTTTTTTTTTTCTTTTTAGTGAATTCGAACCCTATAACTTCTATACTCCATAAAGTATAAAAATAAATGAATTTTTCTTGTTTTCTTAGATGAAAATTTTTAGTGAGAATCAATGAAAGGTAAAATTTTGTTCTTAGCTCAACAGTTTTTTTATGACAACTACAAAATGGACTGAAAAAACAAGAAGATGAAATATGCTGGAGATAAAAATTTTAAAAACTCTAGAGGGTATTTTGGTCATTAAGGGGTCACATAAGTATCATGTGACCCTATTAGATTGAGAACTAATAAGGAGGGGGAGAAAGTGTTACTTTCTAAACCTCAGGGAGAGATTTTGTCAAAGTTGCAAACCTCTGGGGGATTTAGTGTTATTTACCCTTAAAAATATGTATATATATGAAAGCTATTTATACATAAGAAAATTTGTTCAATCTTTATAATTTTATTTACATAATCATAAAAGGTACGTTTTTTTAGTTCTTAAGATATATATTTTTTGTTAACATAATCTTTATAATTTTATTAACATTATAAATAAGACTCTTATTTATAATATGCCACTCTCCAGTTTACATTATGTTGCGTTTTTTTTTTCAATTGTTTAATTTTAAAATGATTATCCATGAAATTTTAAAATAGTGTGAGAAAGAAAAAGTAATGGAACCTTCAAGAGTGTGTGAGAGTGATAGAATCCACGTCTATAAGTGATTGTAAAAAATTACTAAATTACCCTTTGCCGATTACTAAATCACTCTTTTGTATTTCAAAGTGAAGGAATAATGGATCATTTTTTCACATTTGTATACCTTCACAATCCTTTTACGGAATAGTATAGTCCTGTCCATGTCTTAGTGTTGCCGCAATAAATTTTAATATTTCTATAATTTAGAAGTTTACGATTGTTCTTTAAGAGCAAGTGCATCAAGTTCCCAGTTGGGAGTCCTAGTCAGCAAGTTCTCAAGAGCTCTCAAGCATTTTAGAATAAAAAATTAAAAAATTAAGCCTTGGGAGGTACTCCTTCTTTTATGGAGCTCCAACAAGCTCCTAGTTAGGAGCTATAACAATATCAAAAAAACCTCTCTTCTATTTTAATATTTTACCCATTACTTTCAATTATATTTAAACCTCTTGTATTTTATTTCTAACCGTTGGATACAGCCTTCGAGTGAGCGCACACGGTCTTCGAGGTAACCCGCGGCTTTCGAGGGAACGCACACGGTCTTCGAGGTAACCCACGGTCTTCGAGGTTGAGCACGAATTTCGAGGTATCGCAAACTTTGACCGTCAACCGACTGATTCCTATAAAATTCGATGGCTTCTCTCCTCAACCCATCATCTCCCAGAATAAAATGTCTAGCTCATCTAGCTCTAGCGATGATGAAATGATGAAGACATTCTTTCTTATGGGAGCTGCTGTCGTTGAGGAAGAAGAACAAGAGAAATGTTCAACTTCAGTTCAACACAAACGACGTATCATGCTCCATCGAAACCGACTGGAAGGCCACAATCGGTTGTTCCAAGATTATTTTTCTGACGCACCAACCTATCCTCTTTATTATTTTCGTCAAAGATTCAGAATGACGCGTTCGTTATTCCTTCGAATCCACGACGCAGTCGTCGAACATGACAAGTACTTCATCCAAAAGAGGAATGGTGCTGGACAGTTAGGACTATCTAGTCTGCAAAAGATTACTGTAGCTATGCAGATGCTCGCATATGGAGCATCCGCTGGCTCCATTGATGACTACGTTCGGATCGGTAAAAGTACGTCGCTTGAGAGCGTGAAGAGGTTCGTTTGATCGATTATCAACATCTTTATGTCTAATGTAATTTCAGAAAATGAGTTCAAGTTGTTGTACTACACCAATTTCATTTTCAATAAAGTAGTTCCTTTTCATTCAATGTTAAATTTTTTAACTTCAAATACAATCATAAAATTAATCACAAAATAATATTTGATCAATGGGAAGAACTAATGAGGATGCGATGTGAGTACAATATATGCTAATTAGGAAGAACCCTTAGACATCCACCTCTCCAATATCTCTGCCTGACGCATTTCAAAGTATTGTCGTTGAACTGAATTGAGTGTTGAGAGATCGATCTTCATGATATTGTCATCTTGTTTCTTCTGTTTTAGCTCCATTTTTTCTTTGTTGGTTTGCTTCATCCACGTGAAAGCCTCTCCCATAATGGACTTAGCGGACTCAGAGTTTTCCACATTTTATTTCCTCTTGATTTTTGCCGCTTTCCTCCCATAAGGCCTTGCTATAACATCATCCGAGTCAGTGTTCAACTCGATGGGGGTCGCTGGCATGGAATTGTTTGGTGAGGAATCAGAGTTTGTGGTTCTTCTCGGCTGTGATGGAATCTTATTGTAAGTTTCCATTTGTTGGATCCACTTTTGGTGATGACACAACTCAACCCAGCAATGGTCAAACACGAATGGCTTACCATAAAGGGATTGGTATAATTCTTTTACTTCTGCAGTCTACACAAGAGTTAAATTTAGAATAATCAAACATATAAGTTAAATATTTACATAAAAACATATAAGTTAAATATTTACCTGGTCAATAATTCCCGTACCAGATCTTTGTCTTCCTTCAATCTGAGCAACGCACCCGCAGAACTTGTTGACAGACAGTTGAATCGTTGATCAACGGTGCATCATTTGGTTTGGTGTGCGGCTCGTTAGATCGGTGGAGTGTTGGATAAAGAAGTCGTTAGCTCTGTGCCGGAATTTATCTTTGTGTTGCCCCGTACCTTGGATGGCATCTTGGCTCGTGTTCAGCCAAGCAGACACAAGAAGCTTATCCTCGTGGACAGTCCAATTTTCGGACTGCGTGTAAGCCTTCTTCTTCTTTGTGGTCGGTGTTTCTTGGGATGACACTTGTTATGTTGCGGATTGCGATAACTCGATGGGATGACCTTCTTCTACGACTTCTATATAGAACGGCGAGTATAAGGTCGATCCTTCACCGGTAAGGAGTTGCGAATAGTAGTTGTTTTGGGAGGGATCCATGAGATTTGTAATTTGATAGGAAAATATATAGTTTTTTTTATGAGAGAGTTCTGTGGATTGTGAATTGTGAATTGTGAATTTATAGAGGTTTTTTTACTGTTCAACGGCAAGAAAATTTTCCCACAACGGTCATTTTAACGGCTCTTTCAACTCAACGGCAAAATAACAATTCATTATTTACATTATACATAATTATTTTATGCCAAATATTAACAGGTTCTCAAACAAACACCCCACCGGATAAAATCCCCAAATTAAACCCTCGACCGCAGCCTCCAACCCCAAATCTCAAACCCGCAGATCCTCCACGACGACCACAACCTTCGGCGATGATGACCGCGACCCCATCTTTGGTGGCAACAAGCAAGTTTCGGCGACGACGACCGCACACCCTTCGGCGACGACGACCGCACACCCTTCGTCGACGACCTGCATCCTGCTCTGGCTCCCCAACCCCAAACCCTCGACATCATCGCCGGCACCGGCGTCGGAGGCCTCTTCGCCGCCAAAATCTGAGCAACAGCTCCCTTAGTTTGTCTGATTTGGTAAGGGGCTTTTTGTAAGGGGGGTTTTTGTAAAATTCTTCCCAGTTGGGAGCTCTCAAGCGCTCCACAAATTTGTGGAGTGATTGGGAGCTCGGAAGCTCCCCAAAGCCAGGTCAGCCTTAGGAGAGGGACTTGGGAGGGGTTAAGAGCTTGCTGGGGGGGCTGCCAACTTCCACTGTCACATCAGCCTTGAGAGCCTCCTTCAGAGCTTGCTGCCCTTGCTCTAACAAAAGAAATCTATAGTATTTATGTGAAAAACTTCCAAAGTTCATGACAGCTTTCTAAAATTTATACATATTTAAATGAGCGCCATTGAAGTTCCTTTTCTTTTTCCTTGTGTTTTGCCTTACTTTTTTGAATCAAAGAAATGGTTGTAATTCATTCCAACAACAATGAAAACAATAATAATAAAGCTCTTGTTTCAATTACATGAGTTGTATTTTATGTCAAAATAATATTTTTCGAGCCAAGTAAGCATTTTTATCCCACCATCGACATGTGGATGAAGATATTTATCATTTAATCTTTCTCTCACTGTCTACGACAGAGCGAGAGTAGAACTTCAATTATAGAGCTCAACGAAGTTCAACCCCATGAATTGAGCATCATCCTTAGTAAAAAAGACTTTGCTAATATAAACCGTTAGCCAGAGGAGGAATATCCCTCTGCATATGAGTTTGACATCTATACCTCATCTTTTTTGGGAATAAAGAACAACAGTCCAAGTATAAACCGTCTTACTCTAATCAATCCGATGAGGACACATGTCCTCTTAAAGGATTACATTGATGCTTTGGTGCATACCATTTAACATAGGATTGCACATATATTTATACAAATCTTACAGAATATTGTTATAACCATAAGATCATGGATTGTTGTGGATGATTACACAGATTGATAGTTACAAACAGAAGATGAGAGTTTACAGGTTAATAGTGAAGGAAATTCATTCTAAATACATGCAAAATACGCAACGGAAGACTATACGTATAATTATGCAATGCATGTAGAGAGCATGAAATACATGATAGGACCATCCTAATTAAATCTAACATGATCCCTATATTAAAGAGAGCATACAAGGGTTATAAAGTCATACTTTTGAAGCGTGATTCGATGGAAGATCGAACAACCCCTAACTCTTGCTCCTTGTAGTAGTAAATCTCCTCGTAGTGGATCTCCAAGTCTTCAAGTGAGCTTGATAAAATCGGAGTCTTCTTGAGACACAAGGCAAGATGTCCACCCCGGGGTACTTTAAAATCCTACTACTTCCTCTTACTCAAGATTGCTAGAATTTAGTAACAAGAGAGCTCTTTTTTATTCTCTTATGGAAAAACCACTTAGCCAATTTTTCATTAGCCTTTCCATAAGAAAGAGAGCTCATATTTATAGAGTGAAATGTGTTCATGATATGAATGACTCATCCTATGAGTCATGCAATGAATCATCAAATATCAA
>BQKN01064291.1:233989-251429 GCA_022839385.1 Asparagus kiusianus
TGTATACTATATCTTGATGTCTCACATCAATGATCTAAGAGATGGATCATCGTCCTTCCAAAGAAGAAATAAAGTATACACTAGTCTTACCAAAGTGATGATGTCCCATTTCAACACCTCATCGACTAGGAACATTTTAGAATATACGTTAGCGACAAATCAGATCTCTTCATTACGATCATATCCGAAATATCTGATAGTCTAGTATCATTCTAAGGACTATATCTGTATTAAAATACCAGATAAATCTGACCAAAATAGCATACTATTATTTTAAACAAGGATGTTATATTCATATAGGTTCTGTTATAATATACAATTATTGCCTGCAGGGCACCTATATCTAACAGATAGTTACAATCAGAAGATGCGAGTATGACTACTCAAGAAGAGATCATGGTTGTTGTGATGATACATGGTTTTAGCTAACAACCTTGTACTTCAACATTCCCCCTCAAGTGAAGTTGATTTTGGAAAATGTGAGCTTGACTCTGAGGAATATGAACCGAGAATGTGAGAGTGGTTTCGTAAGAGCAAATCTTTATGTCAAACAAGAAGTAGCTATCAATCAATCTTTATGGCAATTTGGTCTGAGGCAGGGATATGTCAAACAAGAAGTAGTTTTGAGCAAATCTTTCTCAAAAAAAATTAAAATCAATTTTTATATGCTTTGTTCATCCATGGAAAATGAGATTGGTGGTTAGGAAAGTAGCGCCCAGATTATCACACTAAAGTACAGGTAGTGAATGTAAAATCACGTATAATTCATGTAACGATTGTTGAACTGAAATCATTTCAGCACTTACGCATGCTAGACCTTGATACTCTAACTCGGTGCTTCTATGAGAGACCAGGTTCTATTTTTGAGAGCTCCATGAAATCAGTTTCAAGCCCAAATAAATGCAAAATGCACCTTGAGAATGACGATCATCTAGGCAACCTGCCCAATCTCCATCCGAGTAAACTCTTGCAAGTGAAATAAGGGACATCACTAAATAAGAAGTCCATGTGATATTGTCTCTTTTAGATAATGTAGAATTCTTTTCATTGCTATCCAATGTAAAAGTAATGGAGCTTGCATGAATTGGCAATCTTTATTAACTGCTAAAAAATTAGGCATCCTAGACGGGAAAATCCGTCTAGGATACACAGAATTCCGTCTAGGATGCGTATCTTAGACGGAATTCCTTCTAGAATACCCGTCTAGGAAATTTCCGTCTAGGATGTAGTATTTTAGACGGAAATTGCATCTAGAATACATCCTAGGCGGAATATTCTAGACGGAATTCAAAACCGTCTAGAATACATCCTAGAGGGATTATTCTAGACGGAAATTCCGTCTAGAATAATTCATCCTAGACGGAAAAAAAATTCCGTCTAGAATGAGTATTCTAGACGGAAATTTCCGTCTATAATACCCATTCTAGACGGAAATTGATGTTTTTTTTAAATTTTTTTAATTTTTTAAAGGTATCCTAGACGGAATCTCCATCTAGGATACTATGCTACAGTAGTTTTTTTTTTTCAGAATCTACTTTGGGTGTATGAACACAATATTGAACAACAAAAAGTTATATTCATATGCAACACAATCTAATTATATTTCAATATCAAATCCCATTATATTCAAATAATACATTCACCAAAATAGTAGAGAGATACATAAATTGTTTACAAACTTTTACATAAATTATTTACAAGAGGTTCTGTATGCTCCATCGCACAACATTACGCACAATTCCTCCATCAACCCGATCTCTGCATTCAAACTTCTGAAAAACTTACCCCACCTATAGGAATAAAAAGTCATAATAGTTTTACCCAAAGCAACACTTTTAAGCGTCTCGAATCTCAACAGAACATTAACCAAGATAAATTTACATATGTTTGCCTAAAAAAGTAAAGAAATAAAAATGGCACTTGAAGAAAGGGAAGCCTAGCTGCAGCCTCAAAGAGAACAGAACTAGATCCAGATATGGATGATTGCATATATTACGCAACTCCATCACTGTGTTGTGCACAGAACGACCCTAATATTGAATGTTGTAGAAAATAAGTGTAATACAATGACAGCAAGCACACAAAGATAGCATGTGAAGCAAACTACAGAAAACTACCTTTGTATTTCTAATTGACCCAAGATTCTCTTCCACCCTCTTCATTAGAAGTTTTTGATATGCAGAGGCTTCACATCTCAGAAGCCTTTCAATTTTTTCAGGCAATTCATTTTCAACCTATCAAATAGATGAGAATCAAATGGCAGAGTTTCAGTTCAGTGTAACTGGGAAACACTGATATCTATGTATTTTTTAGTTAAGAAAATCCATATTGCAAAGCAGCTAGTTATTAACTCATTCTACTTATACCCATCGACTCATATGTGTAGATAAACAAAAGCATCCTTTAAAGTTGAAAATGCAAATGACAACGTATGGAACTATCAAGAAAAATATATAAAACCCTTTTAACTGTCTGTTCTCCTACACAAGTACGTAAATTAAAGTTTTAGCACATACATAAGCCAATGCGCTAGACCATACCATGATATGTTGATGAAAACAAGCCAACTATGACCACGTAAACAAATGATAAGCATTATTATCCCTCAAACTCCTATTCCTCTCTAACCCTAAACCCTTCTTCCTCATACTCCCAAGTCCTCCGCCATTGCCATAATCGCAACTCCTCCTCAGGCTCACAGTACTGTTAGGCATCAAGAATGTGTCGCTGTTGCTTGTGAGTCGTGTTGTGTATTAGGGAGGCAAGAAGAATTCTGAGGACAGGCAAAAGTTTGACACGGCCCACAGCATGTATATATGTTTTGAGCACACAAAAACACATGTTCTCCAGCCCTAAGGGTGTGTTTAGCAAAACCCCCTGATTACACTCTATTACCACTATTCTTTTAGACTTATGCAACAATGTTTATTATTCATTAACTCTTGAGATTATGTGCCCACACCTCAATCTGATGCAAATTCTCAATAAATTACCATAGGCACATTCCTATTTTAGTGAATAAAAGAGGCTTGATTCTTCATCTGCATCACGCAACAAACTGCTCATGAATCGAATGACATTTTTCATGAATTTGACTTGATTAATAATTTACACAATGCACACGTTGTGGGCATACTCTTGGAAGAGAGAAGATCCTATAGACGACAATGAATGCCTCAATAACCATAATTGGCGATCATGGGAAAATACTCCTTTGAAATAGTACAAGCTGTGATTATACTTGAGACAGTAAATGGCATATCTAAGTCAAAACTTGCATACCTTATATATTTTCTTCTTACTTCGATCAGTGTGGTTGATCATATCTTCTAATTAACAAACACAAACCCAAGACTTACCAAGTTATTTTTCCCCAATCCACCATCAAACACTCCTTGTCCAGTCCTGTTCCTGCCGTCCGTCTCGTGTTCCTTCCGCCAGCACTACTAGTCTTAGTCTATAAAAAAATGTTTTACTCACATCGTCGTATAGTTGCAATGGCGAGATTCACAAACAAGTAAACTTTGTGGAAGAATCAGAAAAACAAGATTTTCTGATATAAGTCGACTCATGCACAGAGGGTAAGTCGACTTATGGTAAGTCGACTTATCAGTGTGCACAAGTCGACTTACGAACTGCGTTAGAATTGTTGATTTTTTCTCTACCAAGTCGACTTATGATGATTGTTAAGTCGACTTATGAAGTGTGCTCCAGTTGCTGTTTTTCTCTCTGCCAAGTCGACTTATGATGACTATTAAGTCGACTTACGACGGGTTTTTTGTATAATCAGGTTTCTTGTTTGCACTCTGATTGGGTTTTTGTTTTGATATAAATAGGGAAACGATTTGTTAGGGTTTTTAATCAGAGATAGAGGAATCTTTTGAGCATTGTGAGAGGGAGATATTGTGAGCAAGGTGGGATCTTTGGTTGAGGGTTATTTTGAGGGAATTTGTGTGATTGTAATCCTTTGTACTCTCCTTGAATTAGTGAAATCTCCCCATCCTCTCCCCGTGGACGTAGGCAAGTTGCCGAACCACGTATATCTCTGTGTTTGGTTTGATTTGTCGTAATTGGCTTGGTTTGTGCAAGTGTGTGGTTCTCTTCTACTCGTGATCACAGGTTCGTTGTGTGTTCGTGCAACGCTTCCGCATAGGCGCGCGACAAGTGGTATCAGAGCCCAGATTTCAGATCTAGGGTTTTGGATTAGGTGGAGGAAGGTTCAGTTGGAAGCCTGGTTCTTGGAGTTCTAGGCTTTGGTGGAGTTAGGGTTTGAAGTTGCCGTTGAAGATCTCGCTTTCCTCGTGTGGTTAGGAGTTCTATTTGGAATCCAATCTAGGGTTCAGTTGGGTAATTTCTTATTTTTTTTAAAGTTTGGATCTTTCTTTACAATTTGAAATTTGTGATTATAGGTGAAGAAGTTGGTGAAAGCAGCAAGATGACAGGCATAGTTCAAGTGGGTTTTCAGAACACTAAGATTAGTGTAGTGAAATATGACGGCAAGATCAATTTTGGTTTGTGGATGAGCGACGTACAGGATGCACTCAATGCTCAAAATCTGGAGGAGACCATCATGGTCGATGTGAGGCCACCTTAATATGAAGAGGCGATGTGGGAAAAGATGAATCGAAATGCTTGCGGGGTGATCAGGTCCTGTTTGGAACAGGAGCTGAAATACGATATGATTGGGGTGACGTCTGCGATGAAGATGTGAGAAATTCTCAACACAAGTATCTCACGAAGAGTGTTGAGAACAGGTTGCATTTGCTGCGAAGGTTATTCAGATTCCAGATGTCCCGAGGCACCTCGCTTGCGGCTCATGTGAACAACTATACTAAGTTGTTGTCGGACTTGGCGAACGTGGATGAGAAGATCACAGATGAGTACAAGGCTATTATTCTTTTGGGCTCCTTACCGGATGAGGACTATGATACCTTCGTGCTTACGTTGCTGAACGGGAGATCTTCTATCACTTATAGTAAAGTGACTAACGCATTGACGAACTACGATTTGAGGAGGAAGGATAAGGAGACTTCCCGTGCTAGTACTTCAGGAGAGGCCTTGTCGACGAGAGGTAGAAGCTCATATCAGAAAGGTGAAAATAGAGGGAGGTCAAAGTCAAGAGGTCGTCACCAGCTTAGAAAGAACCAATGTGCATTCTGCAAGGAGCAGGGACATTGGAAGAGAGATTGCCCGAAAGTCAAAGAAAATAATAATAGCAAGAATAAGGGCCCGAAGGCTAATGAGGTGAATGTTGCTAGCGACAATGATTCCGATGATTCGAGCTTTTCTCTTTTGATTACTCCGGAGGTGAACCATTTGGATGCATCAGAGTGGATGCTTGATTCTGACGCTACTTATCATGTGACTCCTAGGCTAGATTGGTTCTCATCATTTGAGAGACTCGATGGGGGTGTTGTGGTCATGGAAAATGATCAATCCGGTGGCGTTCATGGGATAGGTACTGTGAGGATTCGGATGCACGATGGAGTAGTCCGTGAGTTGAAGGAGGTGAGATTCGTTCCTCAACTGAAGAAGAATCATATCTCAGTTGGGGCTTTGGAGGCGAAGGGATTCAGGGTGACCTTTAAGGATGCTGTAGCGAAGGTTACTAAGGGATCTTTGGTGGTGATGAAGGGAGTCCGCAGTCATAATTTATACTATCTGAAGGGGAGCACCGAGATTGGCCAGGTTGCTTCGGTGATTTCAGAGACGGACATGAGCAGACTTTGGCATTACAGGTTAGGGCATACAGGTGAAAAGTCACTGCAGGTATTGTGCAAGCAGGGGCTTTTGAAGAAAGCCAAGAGTGGTAAAGTGAAATTCTGTGAGCACTGTGTACTTGGCAAGATGACAAATGTGAAGTTCGGGACGGCCATTCATAGGACGAGGGATATCTTGGACTACGTGCACACAGATGTTTGGGGTCCCACTAAGACGGCATCACTTGGTGGTTGACATTGGTTTGTCACGTTCGTTGATGACTATTCTAGGCGATGTTGGGTGTACACCATGAAGCATAAGAGTGAAGTCCTAGATTTATTTGTGGAGTGGAAGAAGAGGTTGAAACTGCAGACTGGGAGAAAGATCAAGACGTTGCGATCCGACAACGACGGCGAGTATACTTCAGACCCCTTTTAGCAGCTATGTCGAGACGAGGGCATAGAGAGGCACTTCACAGTTAGTCATACACCGCAGCAGAATGGGGTGGCAGAGAGGTTAAATCGATCTTTGCTGGAGAAGATTCGATGTTTATTGGCGCATAGTGGTTTAGAGAAGATCTTTTGGGCTGAGGTACTTTCTTATGCGAGCCACCTCATTAATAGGCTGCCTTCATCTGCGATTGAGGGGAAGACCCCTATGGAGATGTGGTCGGGAGAGACAGCACATGACTATGACCAGCTCAAGGTATTTGGTTGCCCTGCATATTATCATGTTAGAACTGATAAGTTAGAACCTCGAGCTAGGAAGGCCATATTTGTAGGATTCAAGCGTGGTGTCAAGGGATACAAGCTTTGGGATCCAGTTGATGAGAAGATTATGCTGAGTAGGGACATCACATTCGATGAGGCTTCTATCTTGAAGCTTCCCAGCTCTCATCAGGTAGAGAGAGACCCGACAGAGGAGATTTCGCAGGTGGTGGAGATTGATGCAGCTCCACAGAGTCCAGATAGTGCAGTATCCATTAGAGTGCCGACTGAGGTGACGCCAGGCGAGCACGACGGTGATGCGGAGGATACGGGTACTCATGAGCAGGATCAAGGACCGACGGCTCAGGTTCAGGATTCTATTGCGGCACGGAGACAGAGGAGAGACATACGGGTGCCAGCACGGTATGCCGACACAGTTGCATATGCACTTCCGGTGGAGAGTATCGATGAGATGGTGCCTACTACATTCAGAGAGGCCGAGCAGAGTTCGGAGGCTGATTCGTGACAGGTGGCTATGCAGGAGGAGATGGAGTCTCTTCACAAGAACGATACATAGGAGCTTGTTGAGCTTCCAAAGGGCCGAAAGGCAATTGGGTGCAAGTGGGTGTACACGAAGAAGGAGGGCATTGAGGGCACTCCAGTGAGATTCAAGGCTAGGTTGGTTGCGAAGGGCTATGCACAGGAGGAAGGTATTGACTACAATGAGGTTTTCTCTCCGGTGGTGAAGCATTCGTCGATTCGGATTTTGCTAGCTTTGGTGGCACAGTATGGTTTGGAGTTAGATCAGCTGGATGTGAAGATAGCATTTCTTCATGGTGATCTTGATGAAGAAATATATATGACTCAGCCATTGGGATTCCGAGCTGTAGGGAAAGATAAGTTGGTTTGCAGACTAAAGAAATCGTTATACGGTTTGAAGCAGTCTCCTCGACAGTGGTATAGGCGATTCGATGGTTTTATGCTTGGTCATTCGTACACTCGGAGCCTGTTTGATCCTTGCGTGTATTTTCGCAAGTTGAGAGGAGGTGCGTACATTTATTTGTTGCTTTATGTCGATGACATGTTGGTTGCTTCTAGTTCCAGGTCAGCTATAGATGATTTGAAAGTTCAGCATTCAAATGAGTTTGAGATGAAGGACTTGGGCGAGGCAAAGCGCATTTTAGGGATGGAAATTGGCAGAGATAAGAAGAAGGGTAGGATTTGTTTGACACAGGTGGATTATTTGAAGAAGGTTCTAAAGCGATTCCATGTTAGCATGGATACAAAGCCAGTTGGTGTACCTTTGGGAGCCCATTTGAAGCTTTCAATTGGCCTTTCACCGAAGTCAGTTGAAGACCGTCAGTTGATGTCGAAGACTCCATATGCGAGCGCAGTTAGGAGCTTGATGTACGCGATGGTATGTACGAGACCGGATTTGTCACAGGCGGTGAGCATGGTGTCGAGATACATGCACGATCCAGGAGTGGGTCATTGGGACGCCGTGAGATGGATTTTGAGGTACATTAAAGGTACGCTCAATGTTGGTTTGGTTTATGAGCGGGACACTGCAGGTGGGCAGCTATGCATTGGCTATGTTGATTCGGATTATGCGGGGATTTGGATAAGCGCCGGTCTACTACGGGGTATGTGTTCACTTTGACCCGTGCACCGGTGTGTTGGAGATGCACCTTACAGTCTACAGTGGCTTTGTCTACGACGGAGGCAGAGTATATGACAGTTACAGAGGGTGTGAAGGAGGCTATTTGGCTTCGAGGACTTTTGGAGGAACTTGGTATATCGTAGCGATCCATCACTATTCATTGTGATAGCATGAGTGCTATATATTTGGCGAAGAATCAGGTTTTTCATACGAGGACGAAGTACATTGACGTTCGTTATCACTTCGTTCGGGATGTTCTTGAAGATGGCGATGTGGAGATTGTGAAGGTCCACACGAAGGATAATCCGACGGATATGCTCACAAAGGTGGTTCCGAGCAACAAGTTTGTTCATTGCAGAAACTTGTTGCATATTTGTGATTGTTGAGGCCGTTGGCGGCCATTTGGATGAACTACGGGCGGCTTGATCCTTTAGGAGAGGGGGTACGTAGGCAACCATGGTGGTGCAGCCGTATTTGGAGAGACGACACATTGATGCTCTTAGTTTGGTGTCGGCTCAGTTTTGGCAAAATTCGTCGAGGTGGAGAATTGTGGAAGAATCAGAAAAACCAGATTTTCTGATATAAGTCGACTCATGCACAGAGGGTAAGTCGACTTATGGTAAGTCGACTTATCAGTGTGCACAAGTCGACTTACGAACTGCGCTGGAATTGTTCATTTTTTCTCTGCCAAGTCGACTTATGATGACTGTTAAGTCGACTTATGAAGTGTGCTCCAGTTGCTGTTTTTCTCTCTGCCAAGTCGACTTATGATGACTATTAAGTCGACTTACGACGGGTTTTTTGCATAATCAGGTTTCCTGTTTGCACTCTGATTGGGTTTTTGTTTTGATATAAATAGGAAAACGATTTGTTAGGGTTTTTAATCAGAGATTGAGGAATCTTTTGAGCATTGTGAGAGGGAGATATTGTGAGCAAGGTGAGATCTTTGGTTGAGGGTTATTTTGAGGGAATTTGTGTGATTGTAATCCTTTGTACTCTCCTTGAATTAGTGAAATCTCTCCATCCTCTCCCCGTGGACGTAGGCAAGTTGCCGAACCACGTATATCTCTGTGTTTGGTTTGATTTGTCACAATTGGCTTGGTTTTTGCAAGTGTGTGGTTCTCTTCTACTCGTGATAACAGGTTCGTTGTGTGTTCGTGCAACGCTTCCGCATAGGCGCGCGACAAACTTTTGATTTTTTTAATGACCTCCGATATTGGTCTCCCCAAAAGTTTCCACCATAATGATTCGAGTCACATTCAACAAAACCACACTTAACGATCACTAAAAGCTAATAAAAACGAAACATGCACATAACAAAGAACGAATCTTTTGGCTTACCCCGGAACTCCCAGTTGCACAAGCCTTGACCTTCTCCCGAACAAACCCCGATAAGCAACTCGTCAGCTCCGGAGCGCTGCTCATCACCCACAGCTACACCTTCTGAGCGGAAACACTCCGATCAATCCCCAAAACCTCACATCCCCAGATCCTCTCGTCGTCTTCAACCTCTCTACCGACCACCAACACCGACATCACCAAATGCTTGAAATCGGGAACAGCCCCAGCAGCTTCATTCCTGTTCCCAACCCTCCAAGACCTCTTCATCGCCCAGCAAATCGCAAACAGCGCCATCAGTCCGAAACCCTAAGCGCCTCCACCCCCCCCGACCTTGTCAGACTCCGAATCGAACTCCAATTCGCAAGGGATCTGAGCTCGATCGCATAGTTCATGGTACAGTTTGAAGATTAGGTTGAGGGATGAGGAGGCAGGCATCCGAGAGCAGCAGGTTCCTCGGTAGTGAGTCGCCGTGCGGCAGTGAGTTGGAGCGGTGGAGCGGGGGTGAGCGGAGGAAGCGGGCGAAGAAGTCGGCGAGGTCGAGGCCGCAGAGAGAGATCTGGTGGTCGCCAACAAAGAAGACGGGGTTCCCATCCAGAGAGGGGAGGGAGGGAATGTAGCAGTGGTGGAAGACGGGGATGAGGAGGGGGCCCGCCTAAGGGAGGAGCGGGCGTGGCGGAGGGGGGCGACGGGGGGGGGGGGGGGGGTTGGACAGGCGAGGGCCCCAGGATTTGGGCCAGAAGGAGTTGCGGGCGATCTGGAGGGAGATGGCGACGATGGGGAGGTCAAGGGAGGGGCGGAGGGAGGGGGAGCGCCAGTTGGGGAAGCCGGGGGAGGAGGGGAGGGAGAGGGAGAGGAGGGCGCGGAGGTCGGGAGGGAAGGTGAGGCCGAGGGTGGACTCGATGCGGGTCAGCTCGGGCTCGGTGAGGCCCGGCGAGAGGCTGACACGGGAAGACGGGGATGAAAATTTCCATTTTGGGGGAGAAAGGAGGGCGGCTGCGGGTTTTGACGGGTTAATTTTTTTTAAAATGGTCAGGTATTCCAGACGAAAATTTCCGTCTAGGGCGGAAATTTCCGTCTAGAATACCTGGCTATTTAAAAAAAATTAAAAATAAAGGAACCGTCTAGGATACTATTCTAGACAGAATATTCCATCTAGAATAAATTATTCTAGACGGAAAAATTTTCGTCTAGAAAATTCTGTCTAGAATACGTGATTTTCTACTAGTGAATGAAGGGCATGTCAGGTTTAGTCATGCCCAATATTGCAAAACACCGACCACACTTCTATAATGTAAGATCTAGCAAAGCTTCGTCATTAGTTCTTGTTAGTGGCCTGGAAGAGGACATGAGAGTTGATATTGGTTTAGCCTCCTTCATATTGGTGCATGCCAAGATATCATGAATGCATTTAGATTGTGATAGAAATAAACCAGCAACAAGTTGAGGAGCTTCTATCTCAAGGAAATAATAAAGAACCGCAAGATTATGTAATGCAAAAGATAATGATAAGGCTATGTCAAAGTTTATTGAACCATGCACGAGGAGCCTGTTTTAAACCATAAATGGACTCATGTAGAGGACACGCTTGATGCAGAAAGCATGGGTCAACAAACCCAATAGGTTGCTTCCTACAAACTCCTTCCTAAAGGACCTCATGTAGGAAAGCATTACAAATATCTAATTATTTTATCAGCCAATTGTATATAATTGCAATGCTAAGTACAAGTTGAATTGTTACTAGTTTTATCATCGGACTAAATGTTTCTTCAAAGTCAATTTCATATTATTGATTGAAGCCCTTTGCCACCAATGCGCCTCGAATCTATTGACCAAGCCATCGGATTTTGTTTGACACAAAAGACCCATTTGTTTTCAACAATACTTTTGTCTTTTGGAGGTGGTACCATGGTTTAGGTATTGTTGTGAAGTAATGCCTTGTACTCATCTACAATGCACCTCTCCATCGTGGATTTTTATATGCGAAAGTGGGAAATGTTGGCTCTATTTATGCAAGAGAATATACTGATAATACATATTTGGGGTTAGGTTTTCATATACCTATATGTGCTCTAGTTTTCATTGGGTGTGTTGGATAGCATGTTATTGGGCTAATTGTTGGATAGCAGGTTATTGGGCCAATAAGGATTTCTAGTCTGTTTTGGTTTTGGTTTTTGAATTGTTGGATTCCTACACTGTTTTGGTTTTAGGTTTATTGGGATTTCTAGCCTGTTTTGATTTTGGTTTTAAAATTGTTGGATTCCTAGTCTGTTTTGGTTTTAGGGGTTTATATATATATAGAACGTTTTAGAAGAGATTATTATCAGAGAAAAAAGAGTCTTTTGAGTACTTTGAGAGGGAGATTATTGTGAGGAAGTGAGAAATTGTTGGATAGGGTTATTTTGAGTGTTTGAGAGAGTTATAACCTATTGTATTTCTCCTTCATATAGTGAATTCTCCCCATCGTCTCCCCATGGACGTAGACAATTGCCGAGCCACATAAATCTCTGTGTTTGTGATTAATTTTGGCTGTTCTTTTGTGAATTTCACTCATTGGTTGTTCTCCTCCCGTTGGTCACTGACTCGTGTTGGTTCGTGTGTGCACTTTTGCCGACGCGCAATAATTGGTATCAGAGCCTAGGGTTTCAGACCTAGGGTTTGTTTTAGGTGGGGGAAGATTCACTGTTGGAAGCTTGGATATTGGAGATCTAGGCTTCGGTGGAGATAGCTTTGCGGAGTTGCCATTGAAGATCTCGTCTTCCTCGTGTGGTTTGATGATCTTGTTAGAATCCTATTTAGGGTTCAGTTGGGTAATTTCACAAATCTATCAAGTTCGAATCTTTCTTTACAATTCGGAGTTTGCAAGCAATGGGAGAAGAAGTTGGTGAAAGCAACAAGGCGATTACGAGTATAGTTCAAGTTGCACTTCAGAATACGAAGATCTGTGTTGTGAAGTAGACGGCAAGATTAACTTTGGGTTGTGGATGAGTGATGTGCAGAATTTTGAATGCTCAAAATTTGGAAGAAATCATCATGGTCCACGAGAGGCCACCGAAATATGATGAGGCGATATGAGACAAGATGAATCAAAATGCTTGTGGGGGTAATTAGATCTTGTTTGGAACAAGAGTTAAAGTATGATGTGATCGGCATAACGTCTGCGATGAAGATGTGGGAGATTCTCAACAACAAGTATCTTACAAAGAGTGTTGAGAACCGGTTGTACTTGCTTCAAAGATTGTTCAGATTCCAGATGTCTAGGGGGTACCTCACTTACGAATCATGTGAACAACTACACAATGTTATTGTCGGACTTTGTGAACGTGGATGAGAAGATATCGGATGAGTACAAGGCGATCATTTTGTTAGGCTCATTACCGGATTAGGATTTTGATACCTTTGTCTCATATTATTAAATGGTAGATCTTCCATCATCTATAGTGAAGTGACTAATGCATTGACGAAATTCGATTTGAGGAGGAAGGATAAAGAGTCTTCCAGAGATAAAACTTCAAGAGAAGCCTTGTCGACGAGAGGAAGGAGTTCCTATCCGTGAGGTGGCAACAGAGGCAGGTAAAAGTCAAGAGGCCACTACCCATTAGCGAAGAACTATTGTGCTTTTTGCAAAGAATAAGGAAATTGGAAGAGAGATTATCCGAAGCTCAGAGAGAAGGAGAATAGCAAGAAGAAGGATCTAGTGACCAATGAGGTGAATGTTGCTAGAAGTAAAGATTCAGATGATTCATGATTTTTTTCTATTGATTACTCCAGAGGTTAACCATGCTGATGTATCGGATTGGATGCTAGATTCTGGTGCTACTTATCATGTGACTCCTCGACGAGATTAGTTTGCATCTTTCGAGAAGCTCGATAAGGGTGTGGTGGTCATGGGAAACGATCAGTCCTGTAGCATTTGTGGGATAGGTACCGTCAGGATTCGGATGCATGACAGAGTTGTTTATGAGTTGAATGAAGTGAGATTTGTTCTTTAGCTGAAGAAGACTCTTATTTTCGTTGGAGCTTTGGAGGTAAAGGGATTCAAGGTGACTTTTGAGAGCGCTGTAGCAAAAGTTACTAAGGGATCTTTGGTAGTGATGAAGGGAGTCCACAGTAGGAATCTATATTATCTGAAGGAAAGCACCAAGATTAGCCAGGTAGCTTCAGTAGTTTTAGAGATGAACACGAGCAGACTTTGGCACTACAGATTAAGGCACACAGGTGGAAAGTCACTGCAGGTGCTGTGTAAGAAGGGGCAATTGAAGGGAGCTAAGAGTGGAAAGATTGAATTCTGTAAGCACTGTGTTCTTAGAAAGAAGACTAAAGTGAAGTTCGGGATAGCCATTCATAGGACGACAGGCATCTTAGACTATGTGCACATGGATGTTTGGGGTCCCACCAATACAGCATCACTTGGTAGTCGATATTGGTTCATCACGTTTATTGATGACTATTCAAGGCATTTTGGGTGTACACTATGACGAAGAAGAGTGAAGTCCTAGAGATATTTATGGAGTGGAAGAGAACTGCAGATGGGGAGAAAGATCAAGACGTTGAGATCCAACAATGGCGGCGAGTACACTTTAGACCCTTTTCAGTAGCTATGTCGAGACGCGGGCATAGAGAGGCACTTCACAGTTAGTCATACACCGTAGCAAAATTGGGTGGTAGAGAGGTTGAATCGGTCTTTATTGGAGAATGATCAATGTTTGTTATCGTAGAGTGGTTTGGGGAAGATTTTTTGGGCTCAGGCACTTACATATGCGAGCTACCTCATTAATAGGCTGCCTTCATCTACGATTGAGGGAAAAACCCCTATGGAGATGTGGTCAGGAGAGCTAGACACGATTATGATCAGGTCAATGTATTTGGGTGCCTTGCATTTTATCATATTAGAACTGATAAATTGAACCCTCGAACTAGGAATGTCATATTTGTAGGATTCAAGCGTGGTGTTAAAGAATACAAGCTTTGGGATCCAATTGAGGAGAAGATTGTGCTGAGTAAAGACGTCACGTGTGATGAGGCTTTGATCTTAAAGCTTTCCAACTCTCATCAGGTGGAGAGCACCCCAACATTGGAAACATCGCAGATGGTGGAGATTGATGCAACTCCACATTATCTAGATGGGACCGTATCCATTAGAGTACCGACTAAGGTGACGCCAGGCGAGCACAATGATAATTTGGAGGATACAGGTACAACATAGCAGGATCAAGGACCGACAACTCAGGTTCAGAATTCTATTACAATTCGGAGACCAAGGAGAGACATACGGTAGCCAGCGAGGTATATAGATACAGTGGTTGCGTATGCAATTCCGGTAGAGATTGTCAAAGAGATGGTTCCTACTACATTTAGAGAGGCTGGGCAGAGTTCATAGACTGATTTGTGGTAGGAGGTTATGTGAGAGGAGATGGAGTCTCTTCAGAAGAACGTCACATGGGAGCTTGTCGAGCTTCCAAAGGGATGGAAGGCAATTGGTTGCAAATAGTTGTATACCAAGGAGGGTATTCAGGGCACTTCAATGAGGTTCAAAGCTAGATTAATAGCGAAGGGTTATGCACAAGAAGAAGGCATTGACTACAATGAAGTATTTTCTCCGGTGGTAAAGCACTCTTCGATTCAGATTTTGCTAGCTATGGTGGCATAATATGATTTGGAATTAGATCAATTGGATGTGAAAATAGTTTTTCTTCATGGTGATCTTGATAAAAAAAATTTATATGACTCAGTCATTGGGATTTTGAGCTACCGGAAAGGAGAAATTAGTGTGTAGATTGAAGAAATCACTATCCGGGTAGAAGCTTGTTGCGGATTTGCGCTTGTTAAGGCCTTTCGAGATCATTTGGATGAACTACGGGTGGCTTGATCCCATGGGAGAGGGGGTACATAAGTAACCACATTGGTACAGCCGGATTTGGAGACGATACATTGATGCTCTTGTTGGTGTCCGCTCAGTTTTGAAAATACTTTGCCAAGGTGGAGAATTATTGGATAGTAGGTTATTGGGCCAAACATGATTGCTAGTTCGCTTTGGTTTTGATTTTAGAATTTTTGGATTCCTAGTCTGTTTTGATTTTAGGTTTATTGAGATTCTTAGTTTGTTTTGGTTTTGGTTTTAAAATTGTTGGATTCCTAGTCTGTGTTGGTTTTAGGGGTTTCTATATATATAGAACATTTTAGAACAGATTATTATCCGAGAAAAAAGAGTTTTTTGAACACTTTGAGAGGGAGATTATTGTGAGGGAGTGAGAGATTGTTGGTTAGGCTTATTTTGAGTATTTGAGAGAGTTGTAACCCATTGTATTTCTCCTCCATAGTGAAATCTCCACATCCTCTCCCCGTGGATGTAGAAAATTACCGAACCACGTAAATCTCTGTGTTTGTAATTGATTTTGGCCGTTCTTTTGTGAATTGTACTCGTTGGTTGTTCTCCTCCCGTTGCTCGCCGACTCGTGTTGGTTCGTGTGCACGCTTTTGCTTACGCGCAAAAGGGTGAAGAGAAGCAGGAGTACTAGAAGGAGAAGTGGCGGGCAACGAGTAACCTGATCTTCAATAGAGGTAGACTCAAGAATGGTCTGTTGACATGGAGAAGTATTATTTAGTGGAGAGATATCTAGAACTATTTGATTTGCTGAGTTGTTATTTATTTTTTATCTTGGGTTGGGGGGTGGTTTATTCTCATTGGGACATTTGGGGGTATAATTGGATAATTTTGGGGATTGTATTTTATAGTGTTATTCATTGGGACAATGAAACAAGGATATTACCTTTTTGTGTTATTGGTTTTTTGGAACACTAATGAGACAATTTCACTACTTGGGATAAAATTATCCAACTCATATACAAAAAATTTGTCTCATTAGTAAAAATTTACTCCATCCTCTATATTGGAACAATTTTGTTCCACTTTGAAGGCAATTGAGATATTTTCAAACCTCTTTGTATTACTTAACTAATACATGCTAATTATATTATAAATATATGACATGATATATAAAATATAAAGTAATAATATATTCAATATATTATATTATATTTTCATGTAATAAAATAAAATATTATTATTATTTAATTTATATGTATAATTTATTTTATGATATTTATTATATATTATTATGTGATATCACATACTATATTATATGATATAATAGTACAACATATTTATTATAATATTATATAATATTTTAATAAAATATATTATTATATAATATATTATTTTAATTGTAGTTGATATTTTATTATAGCAATTATATTATAGTGTATTACATTAAAACAATATAATAATATAGTATAATATAATATAACATATTATCATGTTATGTGATTATATTATAATATATTAATTTAATATAATAAATATATTTTTGTACTATAATATAATATATTTTAGATATTTTTCATATATCATAGTAATTATCATATAATATTATATTATATTTTAATTATAATATAGAATTTTAAATGATATTATATTTAATAAAAAATATTATAATATTTTATACGGTATTTAACCTATGACTTTGTTCTAATATATTAAATTAGATATTATATTAAATACATTGTTTATATATTATATCAGTTATTATATATATGACATACTATAATAATATAATATAATAATTACTAATATTAATAAAATATTATGATATAATATAATATAATACTATAATTTGAAATAATATAATATATTATACTATAACATGATACCTTTTAATATATATTATTTTAATTATCATGCAATATATATATATATATATATATATATATATATATATAATATTTTATTTATAATATAATATTTTAAAAAATATTACATTGAATAAAGTAAAACATTATAATATTTTATACAGTACATTATATCCTATGATACAATATTATAATATATTAAATTAAATAATATATTATTAAAGTATTATATTAAATATATTGTTCATATATTATATCAATTATTATATAATATTGCATACTAATTAATAATATTAATTAGTAATTATAGCATAACATATTATATTTTTGTATAAATAAAACATAA
>BQKN01064291.1:251439-279986 GCA_022839385.1 Asparagus kiusianus
TAGACTAAACCTGTGAAAAGTCCTCCAAAATATACATTCATTAAAAGAGCACTAAAACAAATCTCTTCATTGAACTAAAACCAACAACAAATATTCTCTATAATCCTATAAGTCAAACTAAGCCAAATAACTTGATAAAAATAAACAATTATTCCTCAACTTGAAATAAACCTCAACTTAAAGGAAAGAATATTATTATTCCAAAACTCTCAATTTATCAACTAAACATCAAAGACTTTACCAACCTTCATCTAGAAAAAAACAATAGCAATCTTGAATTTTATTCTCTGCTCCATTCTAAGAACTCATGAACCACCAACTCCACCTAATCCTGAGTCTCTGAAAAGAATGAATATAACACAATGAGTTCACAACTCAATAAGTGGATAAATTTATACATTAAACATTAGTTTTGCAAAACTAAAAATAAATTGACTTTATACGCAAAATACTAAAATAGTAAAAGTTATAATGCAACATCTTTAAAATGTATAAATGCAATGGAAATAAGCAGGTCACGTCTCAATGCGCCCAACACTTCGTTACTCCGGTTGACTTGGCAAACCCCACTATTATAATGCCCGTGGTAAGGACGGTGAGACCCAAACTTGGGCTCTTAGCGCTAAAATAGAAACCTCATAGAGGCACATTAAGCCCTGTTTTAATAACCTGCTTATATCCGACATATACCGGTATATTGACTTGAGATGCATATGCTTTAACAATAAACAAAGTTCGTAAAGCTAATCACATTATACAAAAATGCCAAAGGCCAACCAATAGTGAAACACATATACATCTCAACCTACCACTATATGAAAAGACATAACAATTGATAAAGAAAATAAGCATAGGCTTATACCAAAATATCCATGAGCATCAAGTAATCAAACCAATCAACAAATGATATACCGGTAATCATATGAAGGATATAATCCGTCAAGAACAAATCCAAGTATACTTGATATAATTATATAAAAAAATACACAGCGCACAATGCATAAATTCACCACTTACAGAATACCAAACGCGATCGGAAGTCCACTCATGACATGGTCATAAAGTCTGTAGAAATTCAAAAAAGTATAAACATAAGAAACCATCACAGGACTATCATTCCTATTAATTCATTGATATATTTCTATTTCCATTAAGTTAGGATACTAGCTCCTTGCACATCTTCGTCGCTTATAGGCAGGGACCTATAGCTTCTGACCAAAATGAAACTTTAATTCCTCATAACTATTTCAATTTGCAAATTGACAAGCATGCTCACTAATAACTTTATAAAAGAAAACTAAAGAGGAGTTGCAACTATGTCACTACATCTATTATCATTATATATACAGATATATAGTTAACCTAGAAAGAAATTGATAACAAATAAAACTCACCAGATAAAGTCAAAACATAGTCGAGACCCTCAAAGAATAAGATCAGGATCAGCTTGCATCATCAAAAGATAAGGCGCTTGATCTCCTTCTCGACAAAACCCCAATAATATCAACAAAAAGGAAAGGCAAATTCCCGTGGCCGCCATTGGCACAATCACACAGGTAGAGAACTAGGGTTTTGTTTCAGAAAAAGGAAAGGGGAAAAATCACGCGATAGAGTTCGCGGTGGAGGAACTCTGTTTCGTCAGATGGGATTCTGATGGTCGAGATTGGTCGGCGGTGATCTCACTTAGAGGTCGGTAATCTCCCATGGATGGCCTCTTCCTTCTCTCTCTCTCTTTTTTTTTTTTTTTTTGTGAGCGGCGGAAAAGAGACGTGAAGGAGAAGAGGCTGACGGACATATAAAGAGGGAACCAGGGTAGGGTTTTTTACTATTATAAGTTTTTCCATTCCCAATAAACCCCTGAGCCAGTTACCTTTACAACAAATATCTTAACAACATAAATATATAGATACTGTTAATACAAACATAAAAACCCTTGTGTAATATCATATTTATAAATTAATAGTCAACCCAATTGTTTGACTATCTAACAAAACAATTTATAAAACTAGGCCTATTATCAATAGAAGATTAGGGATATTACAAGTAATTAATTGATAAAATTATATTTTAATAAGGTGTCACATCATCAATTATCCTACATGAATTGTCAAATAAAAGACCAAGAATGAAAACCAATATGAATTTGATGGAGATTGTGAAATATTTTCTTCACAAAAAGAAAATCATTCTCATCAAAAGCTACATTCCTAACAATATGAATTTGACTTGAATCAAGATGTAACCATTTGTAACCATGATGTTTGTTGCTATATCCCAAAAAGATTCATCAAGAAGAGGAAACTTATGCTTATTATGATTGCAAGGCTTAAGGTGTGGATGACAAGCACAACTGTACACTTTGAGAAATTTATAATCGATTTTTAAACCAAACAATATATCCCAAGAAGATAGAAAACCAATAAGTTTGATGGTAAAAAGTTGATTAAAAGGTGGTTGATTCAAACACATCGAACAAGTAGGTTGTAGGAATTGAAGAATTGGTAAGAAGGGTTACACTTGATTCAACTATATTCTTTATTTTCTTTCTCCCATTTTGTTCATGTGTAGGGGCAATAAATTCGATGAGTGATTTCCGATGCAATAAATTCTTTTTATTGAATAAGAATCAAGAAAAAGAGCGGGCTGTCTCCATGGTGCACGTTAGCGGGCGAAAATTTCCCTGCTAACTTGCACCCCGCTTAGTTTTCATGGCTAAAAACAAGAAAAAAAGTGGAAAAAAATTATTCAATATTGGTTTAAGAGCCTCAAATTCAAGTTTACAATCTTCTGAGGATCTTATTGATACAGGATTTGTTGAAGATGATGAAGTTTTTGATTCAAATGTGATGGGGTCAACGGGTCCAAAAGGAGAAAAAATAAAGAAATCGATGATGGAAATCCTCAGATCTACTGATTTCCTAGCTGATCCTCCTCTTCCCCAGGCAAATTCTCAGATTGGTGTTAGATCTCGAAATCTCTGTAAGTCTCAAAGTTCTCCTAATGGTGCTGGTAGTTGTTCTAGAGTCTCTTGGGCTGATGAGGTGGAATCTACTAGATCTCCCATGTCTCATCCCTTTTCTATTGATTCTATGAAGAAATCTAGCTCTGATTCTCCGGTTTCAATTTCTGATAAAAATACTGTTCCATTGAATCCTGTTGAGTTTACTGTAGAAGAGGTTTGCAATGATCTTAAAGATAATTCTTCCCCTTCAGTTCCTGTTACAGAGAGTTCTGAGATACCAATTAATGCAAACGATAAACAAGATCTTGCCCCTGCTGGAAATGTCTCAAGAAGCTGGTCCAGCTTATTTGCTGATAATAGGAAGCCTGGTAGGGGTTTGGATTTGTCCTATGTTCCCCCTGAGACAAAAGACATTGTGATGTTTGAAAATGATGAGTGGAATGAAGGTATATCTTCTTGGCAATTCTCTCTTATTGGTCAGGTTCTGGGACTTACTGTTAAATTTAAGGCTATGGAGATTTTCGTACAGAAAACCTGGTCTCATTTAAATGCTCCTGAAGTATGCCTCTTAAAGCCTGGTATCTTCTTGTTTAAATTCAAGAGCAAAGATGACATGTGTGAAATTCTTGAAAATGGACCATGGTTTTTTGGGTCTAGGCCTTTTCTATTAAAACCTTGGTCTATTGATGATGATATTGATAAGATAAAGGATTGTATATATCCTATGTGGATCCAATTGCTAGGTTTAAGATTGAATTTGTGGAATGCAAATGCAATTAGTAAAATTGTCAGTGTTGTGGGTAGACCTATTACTACTGACAAACTTACTGCAACTAAACAAAGGTTAGCTTATGCAAGGGTCCTTGTTGAAGTGACCTTGCCTTCCTCCCTCCCTGACCAAATCTCTATACAGGGGCCAAATGGTAAACAAATTTCCCAAAAAGTGATTTATGAATTGAAGCCTAGATGGTGTGAAACTTGTAACCAAGTGGGACATGATTCCAGCTACTGTAAGAGAAAATCTAGGACTCAAAGATGGGTTCCTAAGGCTGCTGCACCAGTAAATCTGAATCAGAAGGTTGTTGCCCAGAATAGTAAGATCAATGCAGATCTCAGGTCAACTTCTGGGGTTGATGGAAATAAATTTCCTGGAACTTCTAGTTATGATGGTCAAAACAAGGTACCTGTTTTGGATGTTGAAAATGTGGGTATCAGCAGTGGCAATCTGTCTCAAAAATCTAGTCAGCATCAAGAATCTGTTCATGAGACAAATCTTTCAAAAGGAAAAGGTAGATTACAGGATGATTCTGGAAATAACAAGGACAATGTAGAGCTCAGGACTGTGCATGTTGTGCACGTTTCTGGTTCTAATGTGGATCATGTAAGTTCTGACATTGCTAAAAATCCTTGGTCCTTTGTTCAAGGAAATGGTTCTAAAAAGATAGGTCCTCATGCAAATTCATTCACTCTCCTGCGCAACATTGAATTTGATCCCTCTACAATAGATAGTGGAGGAATTCCCAAATGAACCTATCCTTTTGGAATATAAGAGGATTAAACAAATCCTCTAAGCAACGTTTGGTTAAGCATCTTTTGTTGCAATATCATCTTTCTTTTCTTGCTCTACTTGAAACTAAAGTCAAGGGTACTAAATTGTCTATTACTGCAGAGAAAATTGAGAATAACTGGCAGTGGGTATCTAATGTGGGTAATTCAGGAAAAGCTAGAATCCTGGTTATGTGGGATCCCTGTATTTTGGATGTCAAAGTTGTTAAGATTTCTGATCAGCATATATCTTGCTCAGTAAAATCTATTGATGGTAAATTTGATTGTTTCATCTCATCTATATATGGCTTCAATCATTTGGAGGCTAGACAAGGTTTGTGGCTTGATCTCTGTCATCTTCATCAAAATTTGGGAAATTCTCCTTGGCTACTGTGTGGAGATTTTAATACAATGATTACCAATGATGAAAAGCTAGGTGGGGTTGCTTTAACTGCAGCTGATACATGTGATTTTAACTCCTTCATTGAAGATTGTCAGTTCAGTCATCTGAAAACTCTGGGTTGCTTCTATACTTGGAGTAATAAACAGGAATCGGATTCAAGAATTTGGTGTAGACTTGACAGGGCTCTGGTGAATAGCTCATGGATCAATTTATATAATTCCAGCCATGTTGAATTTTTGCAGCCAGGGTTATCTGACCATTCTCCTGCTTTTGTTTCAATCTATGATGATTGTGTTCAAGGGAAAAAGCCTTTTAAGTTTTTTAAAATGTGGACAAAGCACCCTAACTTCATTCCTATAGTTTCAAAAGCCTGGCAGTCTTCTGTTGAGGGATGCAAGATGTACTCTGTCAGTACAAAGCTCAAGTTGCTTAAAAATAATCTGAAGGAGTTAAATAAGAAACATTTTTACAATATCTCTGAGCAAGTTCAAAGAGCCAGAGTAGCACTTGAAGAAGTTCAGAGAAACCTTCATGCAGATCCTTTCAATTCTTCTCTCATGATTCAGGAAAAGGTCTTTCTATCATCTTATAAGAGATTATTAGACTGTGAAATATCATTTTACCAACAAAAGGCCAGAATAGCCTGGAGTTTACAGGGTGATAGGGGTTCCAGGTTTTTTCATGCTATTACAAAAAACAACAAGCACAACAATAGAGTGATGGTTCTGCATAATGCCAATGGAGATAGAATCACTGATGGTGAAGGGATTGTAAAAGAATTTATCTCTTTTTATAGGAAGCTTATGGGGGCAGCAGTTGATACTATTCCTCCTGATATGGATATCATAAACTCTGGGCCTATTCTGAATGCAGCTCAAGCCAGGGATTTATCTAGGCCAGTTACTAGGGATGAAATCAAATCAGCTATTTTCTCTATGGCTGAAAACAAAGCTCCAGATCCTGATGGGTACAATGTTGCTTTTTTCAAGTCTGCATGGACTGTTATTGGAGAAGAAGTCACTGAGGCTATTGAGGAATTCTTCAGTTCTGGAAAACTGCTTGGTATGGTTAATTCCACCTCTATTACACTTATACCTAAGGTTCATTGTCCTAAAACTCCTTCAGATTATAGGCCTATCTCATGTTGCAACAGTCTTTACAAGTTTATTTCGAAAATTATCACCAATAAAATCAAGACTGTTATGGGATTTATTGTTAATGATGCTCAAAGTGCATTTGTAAGGGGTAGACAGATTTCTAGCAATATCAAATTGGCTCATGAACTGGTGAATAGCTACAACAGGAAGCATCTCTCTCCTAGGGTCATGCTTAATATTGACATTAGGAAGGCCTTCGACACCATCAGTTGGTCTTTTCTATCTGATCTCCTTCATGGTTTGGGGTTTCCACAGGTCATGATTGGTTGGATATTGGCTTGTATTACTTCTCCTAGTTATTCTTTATCTCTTAATGGTTCTCTTCATGGCTATTTTAAAGGCAAATGAGGCTTAAGACAAGGAGACCCCCTCTCTCCTTATCTGTTTATTCTAGGAATGGAATATCTTTCAAGGAAGTTGGGGGTTTTAAAGAATGACAGGCTCTTTAAGTTCCATCCCAAGTGCAGTCAGCTAAAAATTACTCACCTTATATTCGCAGATGATCTCCTCCTGTTTGCAAAAGGTGATGTACATTCAGTACATAAATTGTTTCAATGTGTTAAAGAGTTCAGTGCTGTATCTGGACTGGAGGCAAATCCAGAAAAATGCTCTGTTTTTTTTGGTGGTATTGATGACTCTGTCAAGTCTTCCATTAACAACTACTTGGGATTCTCTGAAGGTGTTTTACCATTCAAGTATTTGGGAGTTCCTCTCACAACAAAGAAATTGTCTCACATGGACTGCAATGCCCTCCTTTCTAAGATCTCAGGGCAATTTCAGAAATGGTTGAATCATGGTTGTTTGTCCTATGCTGGTAGATTGCAAATAATAAAGAGTGTAATTCTTGGTGTTCAAATTTTTTGGACATCAAATTATATTCTTCCAGTCAGTGTACTCAAGGAAATGGATGGGTTATGTAGGAGTTTCTTGTGGGGAAAATCAGGTCAGAATCTTAGAATTCCCCTGGTTGCATGGGAGAGAGTATGCATGGGGAGAAAGAAAGGAGGACTGGGTATATTTTCAGCCCTTAGTTGGAATACAGCTTCAGCTCTGAAATGTATTTGGGACATTCATGTTAAAAAGGAGTCTCTTTGGATTAAATGGATTCATGGAGTCTATTTAAAGCATGAGGATATCTGGCAGGTCAAAGTTAGATCAGGTGATTCCTGGTTGTGGAAACAATTGTTAAAGGTGAGGGATAAAGCTTTGGTTTTGTATGGTGGAGTGGACAACCTGAAATGCCTGATCAGTTCTTGTAGGAAGGGTGATAAAATAAAGCTATCTGCTCTATATTATGCTATTCATCCTGCTGCAAATGATGTGATATGGTTCAGGACAGTCTGGGGAGGTCTAAACATCCCTAAATCTTCTTTTGTAAGTTGGCTTGCATTCCAAGATAGACTTCTCACACAGGACAGACTTCATAGGAGAGGAGTCATCAATGCAAACACCTGTATTCTCTGCTCAAGTGCTGCCAGTGAAACAAGGAACCACCTGTTCTTTGAATGTGTATTTTCGGCTAATGTCTGGAACTGTATCATGAGCTGGCTGGGTTTTAAATGGAGATCTTGCAATTGGTCTCTAATTGTCAATTGGTATGCTTACAGGTTAAATGGTAGGGGATTAAAGCAGCAACTCAAGAAAATGGCTTTGACTACTTCTATATATTTCATTTGGAGAGAGCGGAATTTGAGGTTATTTCAGCAGAGGTCTAGAAGTGCTGATGATCTGGTTAGAGATATCAAGTTTGATGTCCTCACTTTCATCCTCAACACCCCTTCAATTGCAAGTAGTGACATTGTTTTGAGGATTTCTGGTTTTTGAATATCTGTGTTTTTATAAGATATTCATTTAGTATTTCTTCTTTTTGTAATCTCAGTTTAACACTGAGTATCTGATGTACAAAAACGTTCATACTTGGTTAGTGAATAAAAATTTTTCATTGACCAAAAAAATGTATGGAAACTTTTGAATTTATGATCAAACAAGGTTCAACTTTATTTTTGAAATGAAGAAATGATACGGGTGTATCTTCTCTTCGGGAGCTTAGTGATCCTCATGGGAGCTTGAGGATAGGTGATTCTCATGGTATCTTGAGAATAGGAGCGTGGATGGAGCCAAAGAAGACGGTGAAAGAAGTCAGCAGAAGCGAAACGTGCAAAAGAACAGGGTAGCTGGCAGATCTATGGCCGGTCGACCGCAGCACACATGCCGGTCGACCGGAAAACCTGCACGATGCAGGGTCTGAGAAAACTCTCTGGCCGGTCGATCGGACCAAGCCTGGCGGTCGACCGGATCGCGATTTCTGGGTTTCCTGTTTCGTTTTGGATTCGGTTTTGACGGGGATTCCTGATTCTTTTGGGCTTGTTTATTTACAAGATTGCCATCCACGTTTGCACATCTATAAATAGGATTGTTTTAGGGTTCTAAACAATCAGACCTAAGGGAGAGAAATTCTAATAATTGTATTAGGGTTTAGAGAGAGAGTTGAGAGGTTGTTCTCAATTCTAGTAAGATTGTGAGAGAGTGATTGTAATCTTTTTCATACTCATAATCTAGAGAAGGTATTTTCCTTCGCCATACTGAATTGTTCTTGTGTTTTTGTCATCCTCTTTTCAACTCACCTTTTGGTAATTCCGCGACCAAAGGGTGCTCGCACGGTAACTCGTATCAAGTTGGTATCAGAGCATCAGATCCGGTGAAGGGGCATCCTGTGTATGGTCCTTACTCGGTCCCAATACAAGAAGCTTGGCGAGATCCTTATTTCATTGGAAGAAGTCCAGGATTTAAGGAAGGAGAAGATGACTGAAGGAGATAATTCAGCGAGAATTGATGCATTAGAGAAGCAGATCGAGACGATAGGGTCGACACTCACAAAACTCGTCGGTCTCATCCAAGGAGGGAACGAAAAGGGGGAATTTTCTTCTAGGTCTAAGAAGAAACCTATGGAGTCCGGTGGAGAGAGCGAGCTTTCAGGCTCCGACCAGGAGGACGAGACCGTCAAGGCTGCATCGCATCATGGGGGTAAGAATTCTTACCAGAATCTGAAGATTGATTTCAGAGTGGAGATTCCTATTTATGATGGGAGTGTTGACGTCGAGAGGCTTGATGACTGGATCGAGCGGATGGAGACGTATTTCACTCTTTATGGCTATTCGTCAAAAGAGAAGATTGTGTTCGCGACTTTGAAGCTTTCAGGACATGCATTGAAGTGGTGGAAATCCTATTGCAAGCTGGAGAAGAAGGCGGTGTCGTGGAACAAGTTCAAGGAGCTACTTAGGAAACAGTTCTATCCAGTGGGATTCCTTGAGGAGCGTTGGTACAAGTGGTATGGCTTGCGCCAAAGGGTCAATCAAACCGTTCAAGAATACACTACGGAGTTCCAACAGCAGGCGATGGTCCTTAACATTGCGACAGAGGAATATTCAGTGTTTATGAAGTATATGGCGGGATTGAGCGATTATATCCGAAAGGAGATGAGGTTATTCACGGTCGAGACTATTGCAGATGCGAGCGTGAAGGCCATTGCCATTGAGGGAAAGCAAAAGAAGAGCAACGAAGCAAAGGAGGATGCAAAGCAAGTTGGAGGCGAGTCTAGTGGTTCTCAGCTTAAGGAGGAGAAGAAGAAGGGTGATCCAGGGAAAGTAGGGCTGATTTGTAGTCACTGCGAGAAGACAGGGCACGAAGCTGATCGGTGCTGGGAGAAGTATCCTCATCTCAAGCCAAGAGGGTTGAAGAAGAAGGAGGAGAAAAAGGCATACATGATAGCTCAAGGTCCGAAAGAAATCCCGGGGATGACAGAGCCTAATAGCAGTCTCAATCTTATGACGGGGAAACAGGCCACGAACGAGGACGACGACCCAAGGGAGCAGCTCTTTGTGCTTAAGTTGCAAGTGAAGACCAGTTTAGTTGATGCCATTGTTGATTCGGGTAGCGAGAAGAATCTGATATCCGAGGCCTTGGTTCAGAAACTGGGTCTGAAGACGGTCAAGCATCCGAAGCCCTATCCATTGGGGTGGATTCAGAAAGAGGAGAAGCTAAGTGTAGTTGATCAATACACTGTAAGATTTGCGCTCCATGAGTCGTATATTGATGAGGTCACATGCGACGTAGTTCTATTGGATGTTTGTCAGATTATACTGGGCAATCCGTACTTATGGGATAGATATGCGATCTACGAGAGGCGGGCTCAGAAGTATACATTCACCAAAGGTGGTGAAAGGTTCATATTTCATTCGGCATCTCTTCCGAGGGAAACAAGCTTGGGGACGGTGACACGAGCGAAGAGGTTAGTGAATGCAAGCAAGAAGTTTGTCTCGCTGTGCATTAGACTTCCAGAAAAGCCATCAATTAAGGATTGCAACTTGGAGCGAGAAGTGACTACGACGAGACGCGGGATGAATGAGTTATTTCCGATCGGACGTCGAGATCAGATTCCTAGCAAGGCCATGTGGTGCCGAAAAGGAGGAGGGGCTCGCGAGTTCCTTCAGTTTTAGTTCTAACTTGAACGGGACTTCAAGTTCCTAAAGAGGAGACCCATGATACGGGTGTATCTTCTCTTCGGGAGCTTAGTGATCCTCATGGGAGCTTGAGGATAGGTGATTCTCATGGTATCTTGAGAATAGGAGCGTGGATGGAGCCAAAGAAGATGGTGAAAGAAGTCAGCAGAAGCGAAACGTGCAAAAGAATAGGGTAGCTGGCAGATCTCTGGCCGGTCGACCGTAGCACACATGCCGGTCGACCGGAAAACCTGCACGATGCAGGGTCTGAGAAAACTCTCTGGCCGGTCGACCGGACCAAGCCTGGCGGTCGACCGGATCGCGATTTCTGGGTTTCCTGTTTCGTTTTGGATTCTGTTTTGACGGGGATTCCTGATTCTTTTGGGCTTGTTTATTTACAAGATTGCCATCCATGTTTGCACATCTATAAATAGGATTGTTTTAGGGTTCTAAACAATCAGACCTAAGGGAGAGAAATTCTAATAATTATATTAGGGTTTAGAGAGAGAGAGTTGAGAGGTTGTTCTCAATTCTAGTGAGATTATGAGAGAGAGATTGTAATCTTTTTCATACTCATAATCTAGAGAAGGTATTTTCCTTCGCCATACTGAATTGTTCTTGTGTTTTGGTCATCCTCTTCTCAACCCACCTTTTGGTAATTCCGCGACCAAAGGGTGCTCGCACGGCAACTCGTATCAAGAAAAACAGATGAAACTTCTGAATTGCATTTTAGTGGAAAAATCCCTGCAAAATGACTAAATCCATCAAAAAAAATGAATTTGATATCATGAATCACAAATAGAATGATAAGGACTAGGACCTTAAACATCTAAATAAATTATGTCCAGCGGATGTTGAATAATATTATTATTATTACTAGGAAAGAATGGAAGTCTATGACTCTTCCCAAGTTGGCAAGAACTACAAAATTATATAGATTTATTTGACATGGGTAAGGAAAATCTAAAAATAATACGTCAAGTGATAATAGAATTTGGGTATCGAGACGCTGATGCAAGATAGAAATAAGAGCTCATTCACCAATAAAAGCACACAGATGGCTCTGAGGTTTTTTACGAGTCATGAAGACGATAATGACCATCTTTAAGCGGCCCCTAAAGGATCACAGTCTTTGTCCAATTGTCCTGAGCATGAAAGTCAGAAGATGCAAATAAAAATGAACTATCATTCTCTTTGCAAAACTGGGATACTAATAGTAAATTTTTTAATAAAAGGAACATGAACAATATTATTTAAAAGGATAGAACCATGAGGAGTATGACGGGGGGTGGAGCCAATGTGGGATAAACTTAAACCTGTACCATTACTAATAGCTGTTAGCTGCAGCTCCAGCCCACCTTATTTGACAAATGAGCTAATTTTGTTGACTAACAAAATTCGGTGGCTTGACAGATTTGAAGAATGAAAAAGGTGGTGGGTCCCACAAATATTTTATTATTAGTGACGGGTCCCATTGACAATATTTTATTTGTGCATAGTATTCCCAAACACTATAAATAGGGCCCTAAACTCTTAAGGAAATCTCATCCCAGAAACAACTCCTCTTGTAGAAGAGTAAGAGAGAAAACACAGAGAGAGTTTGTGAGAGTTTTTGGAGTGTATCTGATCAAGAGAGGGTGTTCTCTTTGATCTATTCTTTTGGGATATAAAAGAATTTGGCGTCGTCGTTGCACCGTAGAGTAGCTCCGAAGGAGTAAACCACGTATATCTGTGAGTACTCTGGTTGATCTTGTGTCTTTATTTTGTGTATTGCATCTCCGTTAGAGGCGTTCTAATTGGGGTGTAGACTAACAACTGGTATCAGAGCATGACTTAAAGTATATATATCTGCTTATCGTATGCTCTGTGGCTGCCACTAAAAGTGGATCCTCCACATCTGAAAATAAGTTAGATTAATATTTATTCTTTTAAGGCATTGGACACTATTCACGAATATGGTACTATTTACGAATACGATACTATTCACAAATACGGTACTATTCACGAATACGAGAAAGACGTAATCATTCGCCATGGGATCTACAGTTGAAGACAACAGGCTTCGAAGTGAGAAGTTCGGCGGCCAAAATTTCAGGTATTAGAGGATGCAAACAGAAGACTATTTGTACCAGAAGGATCTCTTCCTACCCCTCCAAGGAGAGGCGGGGAAACCTGAGAAGATGGACGACGATAAGTGGAAGGTGCTCGATCGTAAAGCAATTGTCACCATCAGGCTTAACCTTCACCAGCATGTGACTTATAACGTCTCGCATGCGACCACCACCAAGGAGTTGATGGAGGCCTTGGAGGCGCTGTATGAGAAGACGTCTGCTTCAAATAAGGTGTACCTGATGAAGAAGCTATTCAATCTCAAGATGCAGCAAGGAGCTTGTGTGGCGGACTTCTGAACGAATTTCAGGCTGTGGTGCAACAGCTTGCTGCAGTAGATCTAAAGTTCGACAACGAGATCCAAGCTCTTCTGCTACTTTCTTGTCTACCAGATTCATGGGAGAATATGGTGATGGCCGTGAGCAACGCTAATGGCAATGACAAGATGAAGCTCGACACAGTGGTTGGGGTAATTCTGGATGAAGAATCTCGTCGTAAAGTCTCAGGAGCTGAGTCTGCCATGGAGGAAGAAATAAAGTCCTTGATGAAGAATGGGACTTGGGAGCTCATAAAACTTCTAAGAGGACGAAAGGATCTTCGCAATCGGTGGATTTATCGGGTCAAGGATGAAGCCGATGGACGGAGACGCTACAAGGCGAGGCTTGTAGTGAAGGGCTATGAGCAGAAAGCAGGGATAGACTATTCTGACGTTTTTGCTCCTGTCATCAAGTTAACCACGATCCGAACTATGCTGAGCATTGTGGCAGTTTGAGATCTCCATCTGGAGCAGATGGATGTGAAGACGGCATTCCTTCATGGAGATTTGGAGGAGGAGATCTATATGCATCAACCAGTGGGCTTCAAGGAACAAGGCAGGGAGGGCCTCGTGTGTCGCCTACGCAAGAGCTTGTATGGCCTAAAGCAAGCTCCGCGATAGTGGTACATGAAGTTCGAGAACTTTATGGAGGAGAACGGTTTTCTCAAATGCGACACAGACCATTGCTGCTTCATCAAGAGATATGGCGAATCTTATGTGATACTCTTGATTTATGTTTATGACATGTTGATTGCAGGGCCCGACTTGGCCCGCATTGAGGAACTCAAGGGACGTCTCTCCAAGTGCTTCGAGATGAAAGATCTGGGTCCAGCAAACCAGATTCTAGGAATGAGGATCATCAGAGACAGATCAGCACGGAGGCTGATGTTGTCTCAGAAAGCCTACATTGAGAAGATTCTTGAAAAGTTCGGCATGGAGAAAGCTAAACCAGTGGGCTCGCCATTTGCAAGCCATTTCAAGCTATCGAAGATCCAAGCACCAGAGACTACTGAAGAGCATAAGTTCATGGCCAACATACCATACGCATCTGCCGTTGGGAGTTTGATGTATGCGATGGTGTGTACGAGGCCAGATATTGCACAAGGAGTGGGAGTTGTGAGTCACTTCATGAGCAATCCAGAGAAACAACACTGGGGTGCGGTCAAGTGGCTTCTACGCTATTTGAGAAGCTCATCCGACCGTTGTCTTGAGTATGGCGGGACAGATTTGCAGCTAGAGGGCTTTTGTGATGCAGACTATGCTGGGGACATAGACTCGAGAAGGAGTACGAGCGGCTACATCTTCATCTTAGGTGGTGGAGCGATAAGTTGCAGATCCAAGTTACAGGATACCATGGCTTTGTCGACAACCGAAGCCGAGTACATGTCTACAGCAGAGGCAGCAAAGGAGTTTCTATGGTTCAAGGCTTTTCTTCTCGAGCTTGGAGTAAGTTTTGAGAAATACTTCATCCACTGTGACAGTCAGAGTGCCATTCACTTGTCAGAGAACGACGCATTCCATGCTCGGACCAAGCATGTTAACGTGAAGCACCATGCCATACGGAGATGGCAAAGTAGGAACGAGTTCAAGCTTGTGAAGATTGATACGAGGTACAATCCAGCCGATATGCTGACCAAGTCAGTTCCGCTCGAGAAGGCGAGGCTGTGTGCAACCTCATATGGCCTCCGTTGAGAATGTTGAAGGCCGTACAAGATGCCAAAGATACAAGACATCCGGATGATGTAACCAAGAAGGGTGTGAAGATATGATTGATACTCAATCAAATCTTCAAGTGGGAGATTGTTAGCTGCAGCTTCAGCCCACCTTATTTGACAAATGAGCCAATTTCGTTGACTAACAAAATTCGGTGGCTTGACAGATTTGAAGAATGAAAAAGGTGGTGGGTCCTACAAATATTTTATTATTAGTGGCGGGTCCCATTGATAATATTTTATTTGTGTATAGTATTTCCCAAACACTATAAATAGGGCCCTAAACTCTTAAGGAAATCTCATCCCAGAAACAACTCCTCTTATAGAAGAGTAAGAGAGAAAACACAGAGAGAGTTTGTGAGAGTTCTTGGAGTGTATCTGATCAAGAGAGGGTGTTCTCTTTGATCTATTCTTTTGGGATATAAAAGAATTTGGCGTCGTCGTTGCACCGTGGAGTAGCTCCGAAGGAGTGAACCACGTATATCTGTGAGTACTCTGGTTGATCTTGTGCCTTTATTTTGTGTATTGGGTCTCCGTTAGAGGCGTTCTTATTGGGGTGTAGCCTAACAATATTGATCTTCTCTATACCATTATAATTAAAATGTTTTGAGAGATTATCTAAATCACCAGTAAGGTGATTAGTAGCTCCCGAGTATGGATACCAGTTGGAGTCAGAGAGCATTAGAATGGAGACAACAGAGTCTGAAGGCTATGTATCATACCATGGGAGGAAATATCAAAGCGCCTATGACATGTGAGTAGGGCATCTCCAAAGATGCCACAGAGTTGGCACTAGATTGAGTTTTGATACATGATCGTGTTTTGTAGTGATTACCGTAACCCCTCTAGCTACCGCTACAACCAAAGTTACGACAATAACCACGCATGGAGTGATTACACTGCTGTAAGTAGTTTCCCTTAGTTGCTGGTTTGGGTGCTACATTGGTTGAAAGAGGTACTGCAACTTCAGCGGGCTAAGCACATGACGTGCAATATGTTGATTACAACCAAGGAGAAGGCTGTGCACATCAACCAAAAAGAGGTCGCCTAGCTTAGCATAGACAGACATGACAAAAGGATTGTAAGTTAGTTTGAGGCCATTAAGGAGATGATCAATTTGATCTTATGGCTAGATAGTGCCCTACAGTCATAAGAGAATCAGCAAGGGATTTGGCCTTCTTGATGTAGCCGGTCATGAAGAGAGACCTTAAGTAATGTTAGAGAGTTCATGCTTGAGATCATGAATCCTTGTGCGAGAAGAAGAGGCAAGCAATGTTCGAAGTGTCGCCAAGTTGATCCTATTATTGCCACGTTGTGTACTTGGGGTTGAGTACAATTGAAGATGATGAAGCTGAAGTAATTGTCGATGTAGCGTCTATTAGGGAAGAAACATGAGTGTGTTCCAGTGAGCATGGAAATGATCTGTCAACATAGCCAAGAAGTCACAAACCATGTGACGTGGGAAGGATTTGCGCTCACCAAAGATGATAGTTCGGTCTTCAAGCTTGACAAACACTAGGATGAAAAACATCCTTCGATTGAAACTTAGTTGCCAAGGTAGATATAGAAGAACTAGAGGTGGAGAGGGTTGAAGACGGAGAAACAATCATGGAAAAATCGAGATGATTAGTCGTATGGGGGCTCCGATAACATAAAGGATTATATTGATGCTTTGATGCATACCCTTAACATAGGATTGCACATATATTTATACAAAGCTTATAGAATATTGCTACAACTATAAGATCATGGAACATTATGGATGATTACATGGATTGATAGTTATGTTTGAGTATGCAAGCCGTGGAAGATAAAACTTAAATAATCAAGAAATCCTAAATCTACCAACCAATCAAGATAAACAACAAACACCAAGACTTAACATGGTTCCACACGATCAAGATGATCCATGTACGTCCACGACGAGAAGGGGGAAGATCTTATTTCTTTTGAGAATAGATTACAAGAGGTTGAAACTACACACCCTTAACAATGGTGAAATATAGATTTCTCTTTTTTCTTGTTTTTAAACCCATGGATTGATACAATATATATATAGAGATTGATTTTGCTCAATCCTATTAGAACTCTAGCTTGAATCCTAATTGGATTTCCAAATTTAATTAATTCCTTCAATCCAATCTAATTAGGATAGTATAACTAATTCTAATTAGAGTTCAAACCTAATCCTGCTTCTCAACTGATTTGAGTTATCACGAACTCAACAATCTCCACCTTGACTCACATCACGTTGAATCAATCATTTGCGAAGATTTTCCAAAATCAACCCTAACTTTATACAACTCCCTCCTAAGAGTATTTCTCCAAAGTTACTTCTGAAGAAAGTGGATGAAGTCCAGAGATGCTTTAAACTTCTCCACTGGAATGGCCTTTGTCATCATATCCGTCGGATTCTTCTTTGTACTGATCTTCACCAATTCAATCACTTTTTCCCTATCAATCCACTCTCGGATCTTGTGATACATGCTGTCAATGTGCTTCATCCGCTTGTGGTACCTCAGATCCTTCGTAAGATGAATCATGCTCTGACTATCACAATGAATAGGTACTGAATCCTGCATGATATCAAACATCCTGACCAAACCTCGCAACTACAGAGCTTCCTCCGATGACTCAACTGCAACTATGTACTCCGCCTCAGACATTGAAAGAGCCACGATTTTCTATAACTCAGCCTTCCAACTAATGGCACAGTTAGAAACTATAAATACATACCCAGTCGTTGACCTCTGCTGATCAGGGTTGCCTACGTAATCTGCAACGACGTATCCCTATAGTTTCTTGGACCCTTTATCCTCCAAAGACTGAAACAATATGCCAACCTTTGTAGTCCCTCGTAGATAATACAGAATCCACTTCAGCACCTCTCAATGCTAATTTTTTGGATTTGACATGAATCGACTTTATGAACTTACTGCATAGGCTAAGTCAGGCCTAGTGCAAACCATAGCATATATCAGCGATCCCACCGCACTTGCATATGGTATTAGAGATATTTTTCCTTCTCCTTAACTATTTGTAGACACTGCTCTGAGGATAATTTGAAGTGACCGGCTAAAATAGTAGAAACCGATCGTGCTTCATCCATGTTGAACCTTTTCAACACCTTGAGAATTTAATTCTCTTAGGACAGCCAAAGTTTGCCAAAAACCATGTCTCATGTGATCTTCGTGGCTACACCCATATCCTTCATGTCGAACTCCATCTTTAGCAACTGCTTGACTTCCTCAATTTGTGCCCTTTCCTTTGCAGCTATCTGCATGTCATCCACATATAACAACAAATATGTTAGATGCCTAGTCTACCTGTAATAGACACAATATCATACTCACATCGATTGAAGCCGACCTTGATTATGAATGAGTCGAAGCGCTTGTCCCACTACTTCGGAGATTGTTTGAGCCCGTATAGAGACCTATTGTGAAGACAAACCTTGTCCTCTTCACCTTCACAAAGATATCCCTCAGGCCGCTTCATGTAATTTTGCTCCTCCAATTCTTCATGCAGAAATGTTGTTTTAATGTCCATCTGCTCCAACTCCAAATCATACTATGCAATAATAGCTAACAACAAACAAGTGAACATATGTTTGACTACGGGGAAAAAAATCTCACTGTAGTCCACTCCTTCCTTCTGAGCATATCCATTGGCAACCAACCTTACCTTGAATTGCTCACCATCTTCTGAAAGATCCACTTGCAGCTAATCGCCTTTGAGCCTCTTAGAAGATTAACTAGAACCCACATCTGATTCTTCTCCAAAGACTCCATCTCCTGCTCTATGGCTATAATCCACCTGTCATGATCATCTACTTCAACGGCCTCTCTGTAGCTACATGGGTCTTCAGCTTCTGTGAATAAAGCAAAATATACGTGATCATCGTCTTCCTAACCATATCTAGTAGGTGTCACCACTATACGGCTCGAGCATCTCAATGCTATTGGCTGCTCCACCTGTGTAGTAGCTTTGTCTCCATCGCCGGTTGGAGTCTCATCGGTAGGTCCACTAGGGCTTCCAGGGCTTTCCAAAAACTTCACTTCCTGTACTTAAGAATCTGTAGAAGCATCTAGACCTCCACCTTGCGCCTTGTCTTCTGTCTTCGAATTTGTCTGAATGATAGCATCTTCATCAAAGACCACATCTCTACTGGTAAAGGCACTGTGAGTCTCAAGATCCTATAACCGGTACCCTTTGACTCCAGAAGTGAATCCTATGAAGATACACTATCTTGACTTGACTACAACTTGTTTCTCTTCTGACTGACTACAAGACTATACGCTAGACAACCAAATATGCGTAAAGTCGAGTAGTCCATTGATTCTCCTCACCATATCTCCTCTAGGATCTGAAGATCAACGACTGTAGATGGTGACCTATTAATTTAATAACACACATGATTTACTACTTCTAGCCAAAAACCTTAGGACATGTCTGTTTGTAGCAAGAGACTACAGGCTCTTTCCATCAGTGTCCGATTCATGCGTTCAGCTACTCCGTTTTGTTCTATTCATCCTGTCACACTTAACTGATGTTGATGCCTTCATCAGTCAAGCACTCTTTGAATTCCCCGGAGGTATACTAACCCCCATTATCTGACCTCAAGACTTTTAATTTCAACCCCTTCTGATTTTCCACCAACGCCTTCCACTCCTTGAACTTTTAAAAAACCTTAGACTTCTACCTCAAGAAATAGACCCAAAGCTTCCTAGAGAAATCATCAATAAAGGTAACATAATACTTTGCACCCCTAATGGATGCCTTCGGTGAGGGCCCCCGCACATCAATGTGGACAAGATCTAGCAACCCCTTGGACTTATGCTGCGAAATTGAGAAAGATACTCTGTGCTGCTTCCCCATAACATAATACTTACAAAAGTCAAGTTTGCATTGAGTTATTCTTGAAAGCACACCCTTGTCGTGGAGTACTTGCATTGAGTTATTCCTGAAACCTCACCCTCAATGATGCTGCCTATCAATCTGTACAAGTTCCTCGTGTGCTCCACTTTCAGAACAGCAGTAGCGCCCTCGGTGACTGTGATAGCTCAACCTTCACCACTGAACTTGCACCCTTGAGCCTCAAGAGCTCCCTGTGAAAGAAGATTTTTTTTAAGTCCAGAACATACCGAATATTGGAGAGAGTCCTTTCCTATCCATCGTGCATCTTCATCCTAACATTCCCAATGCTAACAATCTGACACACTGCATCGTTCCCCATGAGAACCGATCCTCCAGAAATAGTCCTGTAAGTGCTGAACCACTCTCTCCTTAGGCACATATGATATGTGCATCCTGAATCAAGTAACCAATCATCGGTATACTTGTCCGTACCTGACTCCGTAGTCAGTACATCATAGAGATCTTCTACGACACCAGCATGGTTATCTTTACCCTTAGTGCGGTCAATCCCGTCATCTTGTTTCTTCAAGTACTCCTTGTACAACTTGCAATCCTTCTTGAAGTGACCTAGTCGTTTGCACCAAAAACAGATGATAGAAGTAGAATTTCCTTGAGCCTTGACCGGCTCCTTGCCCTTCGACTTTCCTTTCTTTACATTGGCCACTAGACCTGAAGATTCCTCCATAGTGCCCGTCTTCCTGATGAGTTCATTATTCTGAAGCACCGAGATGACATCCTCCAACTCCAAAGTCTCCTTCTTATACATGATGGTAGTCGCCAAGTGATTATAAGTAGGTGGAAGCGAACACATCAACAGAAGTTCTTGGTCTTCTTCTTCTAGCTTCACCTCAAGAGACAACAAATCACCAATAATCCTATTGAATATGTTCAAGTGTTGCAGAATAGGAGTACATTCCTTCATCCGAAGTTCATAGAGCTGCTTCTTCTTGAAGAGTTTATTTGACAAACTCTTCGTCATATACAAGCTTTCCAACTTGCACCACATAGCCGCAGCCGTGCTCTCGTTCATAACGTTGTAGAGCACCTCATCTAACAAGCACAAGATAATCGTAGCCTTTACACGGACATCCATGTCTTTCACTCATCTTCATCCATAGTGGATGACTTCTTCTCAAAACCGTCTAGGGATCGATGGACACCTTCCTTCACGAGTAACATCATGACATGTATCTTCCACAAGAGAAAATTTGACTTGTCGTCAAATTTCTTCACCTCAAACTTGGTCGCTGTCGTCTTAGTCGCCATAGTATCTCTGATAGCAATTGTTCGAGTATGCAAGCTGCAGAAGATATAAGTTAAACAATCAAGAAACCCAAATCTACCAAGCAATCAAGACAAACAACAAACGACAAGATTTAACGTGATTCCACGCGATCAACCGTGTATGTATATGGGGAGAAGGGGGAAGATCTTATTTCTTTTGAGAAGAGATTACAAGAAGTTGAAACTACACCCCTAACAATGATGGAATATAGATCTTTCTTATTTCTTGTTGTTAAACCCATAGATTGATACAATATATATAGAGATTGATTTTGCTCAATCCTATTAGAACTCTAACTTAAATTCTAATTGGATTTCCCAATTCAATTAATTCCTTCAATCCAATCCTAATTAGGATAGTATAACTAATCTTAATTAGAGTTCAAACCCAATCTTGCTTCTCAACTAATTTGAGTCATCACGAACTCAACAAGTTACAAACAGGAGACAAGAGTTTGTTGGGATTTTGGTTATAATGGTTACTCAAGATGAGATAATGGTTGTTGTGGTGAAACATGATTTTGATTAGAATCTCTAATACCTACCTTGTACTCCAACACCTTTTTCTCTAAAAGGAATGAATGATAATAACTTTCCTAACTTAACTTTTGCTAAGGTTTGTGACGTTCTAACTTGAGCATTCGAGAGCGTATCAGAACTCTATCCCGAGAATCATTTTAGTGTCGTCTGACGAGTTGCTGTCGTGTGTATGTTAGGAAGAAAATAAAAGATTCATGCTATTAGCGGATTCACGGAAGGCATCATTTCTCTTATTCATCCTTCTTAATCAGAAGGATAATCTGAGAACTTTTATTGTGTTACGACAACATTGCACTTGAACCACTTCCACTTGTTCCTTGAGAAAAATTGTTGCTTGGAAATAGTATACTGAGGAGAATGTAATTGATGGGTAGATGGAATATGCGTCAAGCCATTATCGACTCACATTTGGGACTCGCGGTCATGGAATTATTATCTTTGGAATTCAAACATGGGGGATATAGATTTTCATACACGTGTACCTTGTGATTACTCGTATTTTTCAAGTGTTGAAATATTATTGATCTAGTACAAATCATGTCATGTTTAGCTCCTTACAAATTTTAAAATTGTAAATATTATTCGTTGCAAATATTTTGTTAACATATTCAATCACGTATAAATAATTTGATAATCTAGGCCCATATTAATAAGTTAATAAATCTAGGCTTGATAGAAAGGAGTTAATACCTAGGCCCACAAACATGATATAATAGTACAGGGCCCAGGCCCATTTAAACCAAGTTAAGAGTTTAGGTTTTCCCCTTCTTTCGTGCCTCTGCCCCAAATTTAGATCCGAACTTTTTTTATCGCTCTCGCGAGACTCTCCCCTTTCTCTCATTTGCAACACATTCCCTAACGTTGCTCTTTCTCTCCAGATGATCTTCTCTCTTCCAAAGCTGTCTGCAGGAGTCGATGAAATGGACTAAGTTGATAATCGAATAGTCACAAATAGTGACCAAACTTTCGTATACATGTACGAATCGAATTTGTATTTGGTTTAGTATTCGACTCAATTTCAAATATAAATTTGAATATCACGATCTAATCCGAATTATAATTCAAATGTTATGATATTTGATTTGATTCGGTTGGTTTCCACCCCCTACTTGAGAGGAGTTACTAATGTTTGAGGCATGATGCTTTTATTTAAATTAAGTTCGTGTTTGCTTGGACCTAAACACAGTTGTATTCCAAGTATATAACATGCTACGAAATATCCTTTCCAAATATTGATTCACTAAAGGAAGAACAGATAGCTTATAGCACACACTACTCTTGCATGATATGCAAGTACCTGGTGACACATCACATGTCTTGTTGTCGCCCATCTTGCTTGTGCCTTATCATGTCATATATTTGGTTTCTCTGTGTTTGTTCTACTGATATATGTTCTATTCTTACTATTACATTATTTTTCCTTGTATTAATTTTATGTGGTTTGATAATTCATGCATCACAATAAATTTAAACTGTGCACACTTTTTCATTTTAGACACTTGCTATACAACTTTCAGACTGTCCTGATCTATTTGTTCTCTCAAAGGTCTTCTACCAACTAATTATCATAAGGATTCTTCTCACGTGCCGATCGAGTTCTAGAATCGCATTTTTATCTACATAAAGATCCCTTTCACTAGGCACAAAAACATGTAGGTTGATCACTCTTTTATGAGTTGAAATCTGAATTTAAGTAACAATACCTTTTTTTAATCTATTTTACATTTATGCCCATGATTTTTAAAAATGGATTGTTACAATCTTAAAGATTAGTTCTACTGCAGCAAAACTTCAAGAGCTATAATTTTATATACTAATAAATCTCTAGATATTTTTTATTTTTATATCGGTGTCATAATAGTTATGTGATAAACCATGTAACTCATTTTTACCAGCTAGTAAACGAATTCACAAAAAGCGCTAGGCGACTTAGGCATTAGACCTAACATCTAATGTCTAGGCACCTAGGCGAAAATCTAGACATTTTTCTTATTTTTTTAGTTTTAATTATAATTATTGATAGTAAATGTAACGTTATAGAAAGTTTAGGTGTTGGACTGAAAGCTAGACAGATTTTTTAAGTAGAGATGGAGGAAGTTTTACTGGAGGTTGGGAGAGGTAGGCGAAGTGCTTATAGTTGGAGGTTGGAGGAATTGGAAGATATGGAGGGTGCAGTGGAGGAAATCATGATAAACGAAAAGGTACAGTCCTACTAGGTAGACCATGCTCCCCTAGATCTAAGTAACCAAGATACCGCCTATTCTTACACGCTTAGATGAGCTACATGGAGACATTGCTAGCAAAATATCATTGCATTCTTGGATGCACTTATCAATTCAATGTGAGACATGGATGTAGAGCTAAGATGTAACGCCCCGCCCCGGAATCCCGGAGTCGGTACGCTATTAGATCTGATGGACTGGCCTCACAAACCACCACATGTCTTTTCAGCACGTTTTGTCCTCACTCACGCGCTCCCTGGAAAACTTCCCAGAGGGTCACCCATCCTAGAATTTCTCCAGGCCAAGCATGCTTAACTTTGGAGTTTCTAAGAGTTGGGTTCCCAAAACGAAGATGCATCTTGGTGGTATGAGTATTCCAATCAAATCTATCAATACTAATCACATCACCCTTTCAAGGGTTGGAGTATTACAAACTCCCCCACTTAAACTCGCAACGTCTTCGTTGCGCCAAATCATATCATCCAAGACCGTACCATCCGTATGAGATTCTAGAGGTGGCTCCTACGGCCTCAAGAGGTGGCTCCCACCCTCTCGACGTAGCACTTTGTGCCGCATAGCACTTAGCTCTCACAATTCCGGTTGGCTTTGCTCTTATCAGAATCTTATTTCTCGATGAGTATTCATAAATGTAAAAGTCACCCCATAGGTCACACTAAGGCTACGAATTTTAGCCCAGTAGCAAGGGAATGAGGAAACCGCATCAGATAACAGATAATTCCCGGGAACCGAATGCACCTAACACTGCTATAGGCTACTGGCCAAATACAGAGGGGCCAGAACAGATTTCAGAAGGGCCAATACAGAAGGGCCAAGGCCAATACCGAAGGGCCAAATAAAGGTGTATTCACCATATGGCAGGCAGAACCAATCCATAGTGGACTATTTGATGGTTTGAAAACATCAAGATCACATGTCAAATGAGAAATACTTTGCATATCAGAATTTGCAGATATTTTCAAATAAAATTGACAAGGTAAAGTTTCTCATTTCTGTTAAAATAGTTTACGGATATTTACTTTTTCTTTTATTAAATATTAAGTCACAAAAAAATCTTTGAATCCGTTAAACAGTTGAAATACGTTCCAAATAGTTCATCAAAACTTTCAGATAAAAGAAAGTCTACAATTCTTTAAAAATTGCATGAGAGCCAAATTTATTTTTTCATATTTTACATAAAGATCAAATTGACTTTTCATATATTGCACGAGGCTAACATCGTACTATAGGATAGACCACAACACAAATAGGTCAAATCTTTATATACATGAAAAGACATATTATTTATTATTATTTTTCCACAAGATAAATTAAATATAAAACTCATGCAATTTCATATTATAAAATACTAGTGAGAAATGAACTCACCTCTGGTGGTCACGACTTTCTCAAACTATTATTCTCCCGAATATCAACCAGAACCTATAATGTAAGATATATGACTAATTATTAATTCAGAGCAAACATATATTATAGGTAAATCAATTCATAATCTAGAGTCTAATAGATTCAGATATAATCAATAATAATTAAATTCTACAGTACATATAAGCTTATTGATAATTTTAGCAATTTATCAAAATTTTATAACTTCCATATACTAGCTTTTGGACTTTCTAGCAATTTACGATAAGACAGGGGGTTATAGGGAATTTATCAAGCCTAAAAATTAACTTTTATTCTTTAGATTGGACTTGTTTACAAGTAGAGTAAATGATAGGGGCCTAACAGAGATTTTCCAATCATTTTTCAACATAACTCATATTATTAAGGTCTGTTTCGAAATTTTTCATGGTTCAGGGGGCTTAAAGCAATTTTCCTCTCCTTATATCATTTCAACAGATCATCTTCCTCCTCCCTTCTTTCGTTTCAGTGTAGTAACCTAAACAGTTAGTGCCTTAAAAACTTTTTTAATGGAGAATTTTTTTTAATTACAGATTAGGGAATTAATTAAGGGTATTTTCGGGATTTTATCCTAACCCCTGATTAATTGCCACGTTAATGTTTGTGTGGCTAAATAACATTTGACAGTTTGGCCGGCACCTCTTTAACGAAAGTATAAAATAGGAAAAAAATCAAAGAAAATTACAGAAAAAAAACAAACAACACAGAGAATATCCTCTCATCTTCTTCAACCCAACCCTCTGATAACCTAGATTAAAATTGTGAAAAGAAATAAAAGAAGAAGAAGAAGAGGAATAAGACAATGAAAGGAAAACAGAGGATTTCATCTAATATTCAAGTAACCCAAAGGTATAAACCATTCCCTTTGTTAATTTCTTGATTTAGAAGAGTAAAGTTGTTATAGAGATCTTAGTAAATCAAATTAAAATAAAATGAATGAGGAAGTTAACTTGTTATGAATATAAAATAAAGGAATTTAGGGTTTACAAAAGGAATTTCTTATGTATTTAGGATACATGAAACAAATTAGAAAAAAAAGAAAGAAAAGAAAGGAAAATAGGCTAACCTTAGATCCGGCAAGGACTCGTCGTCGGCCGATCTTGGTTGCCGACGGTTTCCTCGTCGTCATCCTGCATCCATGGCGGAGAGAAAGAGAGGGAGAGAGAGAGAGAAAGAGAGAGAGAGAGAGAGAGAGGGAGGGGAGAGGAGAAGAAAACCAAAAGGAAAAAAATAAGAAGAGAAAGCAAAGGAAGAAAGAAAGAGGAACAGGAGAAAAAAAAAGAAGAAGAAGAAGAAAGAAACGAAAGAAGGGAGGAGAAAGATGATCTGTTGAAATGATATAAGGAGAGGAAAATTGCTTTAAGCCCCCTGAACCATGAAAAATTTCGAAACAGACCTTAATAATATGAGTTATGTTGAAAAAGGATTGGAAAATCTCTGTTAGGCCCCTATCATTTACTCTACTTGTAAACAAGTCCAATCTGAAGAATAAAAGTTAATTTTAGGCTTGATAAATTCCCTATAACCCCTTGTCTTATCGTAAATTACTAGAAAGTCCAAAAGCTAGTATATGGAAGTTATAAAAGTTTGATAAATTGCTAAAATTAACAATAAGCTTATATGTACTGTAGAATTTAATTATTATTGATTATATCTGAATCTATTAGACTCTAGATTATGAATTGATTTACCTATAATATATGTTTGTTCTGAATTAATAATTAGTCATATATCTTACATTATAGGTTCTGGTTGATATTCGGGAGAATAATAGTTTGAGAAAGTCGTGACCACCAGAGGTGAGTTCATTTCTCACTAGTATTTTTTTAATATGAAATTACATGAGTTTTATATTTAATTTATCTTGTGGAAAAAAATAAATAAATAATATGTCTTTTCATGTATATAAAGATTTGACCTATTTCTGTTGTGGTCTATCCTATAGTACGATGTTAGCCTCGTGCAATATATAAAAAGTCAATTTGATCTTTATGTAAAATATGAAAAAATAAATTTGGCTCTCATGCAATTTTTAAAGAATTGTGGACTTTCTTTTATCTGAAAGTTTTGATGAAGTATTTGGAACGTATTTCAACAGTTTAACGGATTCAAAGATTTTTTTCGTGACTTAGTATCTAATAAAAGAAAAAGTAAATATCCGTAAACTGTTTTAACAGAAATGAGAAACTTTACCTTGTCAATTTTATTTGAAAATATTTTCAAATTCTGATATGCAAAGTATTTCTCATTTGACATGTGATCTTGATGTTTTCAAACCCTCAAATAGTCCACTATGGATTGGTTCTGCCTGCCATATGATGAATGCACCTTTATTTGGTCCTTCTGTATTGCCCTTGGCCCTTCTGTATTGGCCCTTCTGAAATCTGTTCTGGCCCCTCTGTATTTGGCTAGTAGCCTATGGTAGTGTTAGGTGCATTCGGTTCCCGGGAATTATCTGTTATCTGATGCGGTTTACTCATTCCCTTGCTACTAGGCTAAAATTCGTAGCCTTAGTGTGACCTATGGGGTGATTTTTACATTCATGAATACTCATCGAGAAATAAGATTCTAATAATTGACTGTGAAATTAAGAAAACAACAATTCTCTGATTTTGTACAAATTAGTAGTTCTTTTCCTTCTTAATGTTTACCTTGATTCAAAAAGGGTTTGATTCTAAGAAATTTCACAGTTTATTCAGTTGCACATGAGAAAGAAAATATAATTATTGTATTCTTTCTTAAAAAAATGACAATATTATGATATTTGGATCGTATTCTGCTATCTGTGAATTTCTCATGCAAAACTTGAAATTTGTTAATTTCTGAGAACTATTCTTATTACTATTTTGTTAGTTATCTAGGAACTCTAGTGGGAAATGTTCTCACTGAGCGCTAGCTCATTCTATTATTTTTAAATTTTTTTCAGATCCGGCGTAGCTTCATAGTAGCCAAACTTTTGGTTTGAGCTTTTGGCTGAGAGGCGTTATATGGAGAGCCTCTTCTTGTTGATGTTACATTCGGCACATTTTATTTTGTTTTGTAAAAATGCTTATAATGGTGAGCTTGTAGGCTGTAAGTATCGATCATATATATATTGGTTCTCTGATTTCTATCATCAGCAGGTTTATGAATATTTTGAAAATAGACTATGTGATATGAATTACCAGGCTTGACTCGTGCATAAGATTTGTCTCGTGCACGGATCGCTGTTTGTCTCGTGCACGGATCGCTGCTGTCGCGTACCCCGTATTTTATGAATTTTCGCTGTAGATTTCGGGGCGTGACAGTAAGATGGTATCAGAGCTTAGGTTTTGACGTTAGAAACCTTGTAGGGCACGCTATCATATAGTATATGCGCTTGATGAGTGTTAGCGTATGGATCAATTATGTGATATATATATATATATATGTCTGTATACATACGTGTATATATATATATATATATATATATATATATAT
>BQKN01064291.1:280086-297640 GCA_022839385.1 Asparagus kiusianus
GGGAACCAATTCATCTTCCAGTTCGTCATCTACCCTGTCCAGCCCTATGATTTCCGTAGATAGCTCCTGGGAACCCAGCATAAGAGACTGGGAATATACTTCCGATGAAACTGATCCGAACTTGATAATGGCTAACCCCATGACCCCAGACTCACCGGAGGTTGAACCTGTAGAGGTTGTTATGATAGATTCATCTGAGTCTGAGCTTGATCATGCTGAGGATGAGGATTCTGTGGTAGAAGTTGTTCCAATTGAGTCATCACCTTCAGAAATTATTATCATTTCATCTGACCCCTCGGACATGGAGTCCCTTGTAGCCCAGATTCCTAGTGTTGACCAAAGATTTGCCCCCTCTGAGGGTGAGTCGAGTAGCTTAGGCATTGGTCTAGATCTCGACCTTGAAGGATGGGGGACTAGCGGCATAGATCCAGATCCAATATCCAATTCTGTTGATAGCCAAGACTCAGAGGAGACTGAACCAACTGAGGAGAAGTCTAGTTCCAGCAGCTCCTCTTCCTCAAGGAAATAGAGCATAACCGTTAGGACAATTTTGTAATATTAGTATATGGGTTCTCGTAGTTACTCTTTTGGTTTATGTAGGACATTTTTTGTAGAAAATATGTATATATAAACCCATATACTCAGATATGTGTATGAACTAAAAAGTTAAATATTAATAATATACTTTTGGTTTGTAAATACTGACTTATGATATTATGTTGAGCAGTGATTGAGTTCCTAATTACTTAAATTACATATATGTGACTGACTTAGGAATTTCTCCTTGTATAATAGTTGACTGAAATATTTTATTATTTATAGGAAGCTATGACTTCAGGTAATGAGCAAACCCCTCCTAACGGAGATAGGGATCTAAATCAGACGATAGGTGAAATGATGAGATCTAGAATTGCTCGTGCATCCACCTCTGGAAATTCAATAGACAACAATGCATTGATGGATCTGCTGCAAGCGGTGACATCTGTAGTCACCAGACAACAAGACCAAATTGATCGTAATCAGACGAATGGTCAAAATGAGGAGCACCCAAAATTAAGAAGTGGCATGGGAGAATTCAAGAAACTATCTCCACCTAGTTTTGAGGGAACAACTGATCCTATGATTGCTGAGCATTAGATCACAGAAATGGAGAAGGTCTTCACATACATGAAATGCCCTGAAGAGAAGAAGGTTGATTATGCAGTATACATGTTAAAAGACCGCGCTTACGGGTGGTGGCAAATGCAGGTCAGGACGTTAGGAGAGAAAGCATACAAGTTATCATGGGAGGAGTTTAAAAAGATTTTTTATGAAAAGTATTTTCCTTCAACTGTTCGCAAACAAAAAGAACAGGAGTTTCGAAAATTAGAACAAGGTGACAAGACGGTAGCTGAATATGAAGAAGAGTTCACTTATCTATCAAAGTTTGCCATTCACTTGTTGGGTAATGAGGAAGATAGAGCTCGTCGCTTCGAGGAAGGGCTTTGACCAGACATTCGGAAGGCGGTCAGTGCATTTCAACTCCCTATATATGGAGAAGTATTAAAAAAGGCCTTGTTAATTGAGAAAAATGAAATTGATACAAAGCCAAAGAATAAGGCGAGCAACTCCTACCCAAAGAAGTGGTTCTGGCAAGACAATCGTGGTGGAAGAAATAAGAATTGGAGAAACAAAAAGCAGAATTTTGGACGTAGAGAGGAGCAATTTCCAAATCAGAAAACTTTAAGATGTGATGTTTGTCATAAGCTTAGGCATGAAGCAAAAAGTTGTTGAAGAAATACTAGGGCTTGTTTGAGATGTGGTCAGAAAGATCACAAGATAGCAAATTGTCCCCTATAACAACCATCTCGGAATACTTTCCAGACTGGCCAATCCAGTGGTGGGAATCGGTATCCTCAAGCCAAGGCTCGAGTTTATTCCTTGACTGAGAAGGAAGCAGAAGCAAACTAGGATGTGGCGATAGATACGCTAATTTTTGCGTCAGTTCATGCTCGAGTACTATTTGATTCTGGTGCATCACATTCCTTTATTGCTGCATAGTTTGTTAAGAGAAATCAATTACCATGTGATACACTACATCAATAATTGCTTGTTAGTACACCTAGGGTCAGCATATTAGTATCAAATCAAGGTTGTAGGGGTAAAATTTATATTCTCGACAAGGAACTCCCCGTAGAATTAATGATGCTAGAAATACATGATTTCGATATCATATTAGGGATGGATTGGTTATCCTTAAATCATGCTTCGATTTAATGTCGAGAAAAGCAAGTAGTATTCAAATTTCCTGGCCAACCCGAATTTTGTTTTGAGGGCGGAAAGTCTCAACAACCCTTAAAAATCATCTCAGCCCTTAAAGCACATCGAGCGCCGAGGAGTAGATGTACGGGTTATTTGGCTTCAGTTGAGATGGTTGATGATGAAAAACCAAGCTTGGAAGAGATACCAATTGTTCGAGAATTTCCAGAGGTATTTCTAGATGAACTTCCAGGAATGCCCCCAGATAGAGAAATTGAATTTTCAATTGACCTAGTACCTGGTACGAGTCCCATTTCTAAGGCTCCTTATCGAATGGCACCTGCTGAATTAAGAGAGCTAAAAGTACAACTGCAAGAACTTTTAGATAAAGGCTTCATTCGGCCGAGTGTATCATCCTAGGGTGCACCAGTGTTATTTGTGAAGAAGAAAGATGGGAGTATGAGATTATGTATTGACTTCCGTGAGTTGAATAAAGTAACCATCCGGAACAAGTATCAATTACTAAGAATTGATGATCTATTTGATCAACTACGAGGAATTTTCCAAAATTGATCTCCGTTCAGGTTACTATCAGTTAAAAATCAAGCTAGAAGATGTGCCAAAGGCTGCATTTCGAACCCGTTATGGTCATTATGAATTTTTAGTTTTACCATTCAGGCTCACAAATGCACCTGCGGCATTTATGGATCTTATGAACAGAGTATTTAAACCTTTCTTGGATCAGTTTGTTGTGGTATTTATTGACGATATTCTGATAAACTCAAGAAGTAAAGAAGAATATGAAGAACACTTGAGACATGTGTTGCACACATTAAAGAGAGAACAACTGTATGCGAAACTTAAGAAATGTGAATTCTGGTTGGAGGAAGTAGCATTTCTTGGGCATGTAATCTCTAAGGAAGGGATTTCTGTGGACCCTGAAAAGGTAAAAGTCATTGTTAAATGGGATAGACCGACTACGGTAACGGAGATACGTAGCTTTCTTGGAATGGCTGGCTACTAGTTAAATTTGTGGAAGGATTCTCTCGTATTGCTTCACCTCTAACTCGTCTTACTCAGAAGGGAGTTAAATTTATTTGGTCAGATGAATGTGAGAAAAGCTTTCAAGAGCTAAAAAGTCGATTAGTGTCTGCTTCCATACTTGCATTACCTAGTGGAGACACAGGCTTTGCTATTTATAGTGATGCATCTAGAAGAGGACTGGGATGTGTACTTATACAAAATAGAAAAGTCATAGCATATGCTTCAAGGCAGTTAAAGCCTTATGAACAAAACTATACCACTCATGATCTTGAGTTAGCGGCAGTAGTATTTGCTCTCAAAATTTGGAGACATTATTTATATGGAGCACATTGTGAAATATATACTGACCACAAGAGTTTGAAATATATATTTACCCAGAAGGAGTTGAATTTACGGCAAAGAAGATGGTTGGAGCTTCTGAAAGATTATGATATGACCATCCATTATCACCCTGGCAAGGTAAATGTTGTTCCTGATGCATTGAGCCGCAAGAATTCATGCAATTTAGCATGCTTAATTACTTCTCAAAGAAAAATATTGGAGGACTTGGACCGTACGGGAATTGAAATTAGAATCCACCAAATTGGAGTTAAACTAGCAAATATGGTAATACAACCTTCTTTGCTAGATGAAATTAAAGCAAACCAGCAGAATGATCCTCAACTGTTGAAAATAAAAAAAGATGTAGAAGAAGGCACTCGAGGAGAATTTAAGATACATAAAGATGGATCATTGAGATTTGAAACTAGAGTTTGTATGCCTAACATACCCGAGATAAAGAAAAAGATTCTAAAAGAGGCACATCACTCTCTGTATACTATGCATCTTGGATCAACAAAAATGTATAAATACCTGAAGGAAATATATTGGTGGAATAATATGAAGAAGGAAATTACCACCAATGTTGCAGAATGTTTCACTTGCCAACAGGTAAAGGCTGAGCATCAGAGACCAGCCGGATTAGTCCATAACTTGGATATACCAATGTGGAAATGGAAAAAGATCACCATGGATTTTGTCACTGGCCTTCCGAAATCTTTGAGAAAGAATGATACAATATGGGTGATTGTTGACCGGTTGACAAAGTCAGCACACTTTTTACCTATCAATATGAAATTTTCATTAGAGAAGCTGACTAAAATGTACATTAATGAGATAGTAAGGTTGCATGGTGTACCAATATCAATAGTTTCTGACCGAGATCCTCGGTTCACATCAGAATACTGGAAAAGTGTGCATAGAGCTCTGCAGACTAAACTAAATTTTAGCTCAGCTTATCATCCACAGATAGATGGCCAATCAGAACGGACAATTCAAACACTAGAAGATATGTTGAGATGTTGTATTCTGGAGATGAAAGGATCATGGGAAGATTATCTGCCTTTGGCCGATTTTGCATATAATAATAGCTACCAAGCTAGCATTCAGATGGCACCATATGAACTTCTTTATGGAAGGAAGTGTAGGTCTCCTATTCATTGGGATGATGTTAGAGAAAGGAAACTTCTTGGACCAGAATTGATACAGCAAGCAATTGATAAAATTCAATTAGTTCGAGAACGTCTTCGCACTGCACAAAGTCGTCAGAAGAGTTATGCTGATCAAAGAAGAAGGGAATTAGAATTTTAAATAGGCGATCATGTTTTCTTAAAGGTTTCGCCTACCCGAGGAGTGAAAAGATTTGGAATCCAAGGGAAATTAAGCCCGGGATACATTGGTCCTTTTAAAATTCTAGAGCGTATTGATTCAGTGGCGTACAGATTAGCATTACCACCAGTCCTGTCTGGAGTACACGATGTATTTCACATATCGATGCTTTGGAAGTTCATCCGAGATCCAAATGAGATCGTTGAGTTGTCTCCAGTGGAGCTTAAGCCAGATTTGACCTATGAGGAAAGACCAGAACGTATTGTGGATTATAAAGAACAAGTACTTAGACACCGAATAATAAAATATGTGAAAGTTCAGTGGAAGAATCACTCTGAAAGAGAAGCTACTTGGGAAATGGAAGATTCTATGCGAGAGAGATATCCAGAGCTCTTTCGAGATATAGGTATGTTAAGTTTTGAGGACAAAGCTTTTTATTAGGAGGGAAGAGTGTAGTAACCTAAACAGTTAGTGCCTTAAAAACTTGTTTAATGGAGAAATTTTTTTAATTACACATTAGGGAATTAATTAAGGGTATTTTCAGGATTTCACCCTAACCCCTGATTAAGTGCCACGTTAATGTTTGTGTGGCTAAATAACATTTGACAGTTTGGCCGACACCTCTTTAACGGAAGTATAAAACAGGAAAAAATCAAAGAAAATTACAAAAAAAAACAAACAACACAGAGAATATCCTCTCATCTTCATCAACCCAACCCTCTGATAACCTAGATTAAAATTGTGAAAAGAAATAAAAGAAGAAGAAGAAGAGGAAGAAGACAGTGAAAGGAAAACAAAGGATTTCATCTAATATTCAAGTAACCCAATGGTATAAACCCTTCCCTTTGTTGATTTCTTGATTTAGAAGAGTAAAGTTGTTATAGAGATCTTAGTAAATCAAATTAAAATAAAATGAATAAGGAAGTTAACTTGTTATGAATATAAAATAAAGAAATCTAGGGTTTACAAAAGGAAATTCTTATGTATTTAGGATACATGAAACAAATTAGAAAAAAAAGAAAGAAAAGAAAGGAAAATAGGCTAACCTTAGATCCGGCAAGGACTCGTCGTCGGCCGGTCTTGGTCGCCGGCGGTTTCCTCGTCGCCGTCCTGCAGCCATGGCGGAGAGAAAGAGAGGGGGGGGAGAGAGAGAGGGGAGAGGAGAAGAAAACCAAAAGGAAAAAAAAAAGAAGAGAAAGCAGAGGAAGAAAGAAATGAACAGGAGAAAAAAAGAAGAAGAATAAGAAAGAAATAAAAGAAGGGAGGAGGAAGATAATCTGTTAAAATGATATAAGGAGAGGAAAATTGCTTTAAGCCCCCTGAACCATGAAAAATTTCGAAACAGACCTTAATAATATGAGTTATGTTGAAAAAGGATTGGAAAATCTCTGTTAGGCCCCTATCATTTACTCTACTTGTAAACAAGTCCAATCTGAAGAATAAAAGTTAATTTTTAGGCTTGATAAATTCCCTATAACCCCCTGTCTTATCGTAAATTACTAGAAAGTTCAAAAGCTAGTATATGGAAGTTATAAAATTTTGATAAATTGCTAAAATTAACAATAAGCTTGTATGTACTGTAGAATTTAATTATTATTGATTATATCTGAATCTATTAGACTCTAGATTATGAATTGATTTACCTATAATATATGTTTGTTCTGAATTAATAATTAGTCATATATCTTACATTATAGGTTCTGGTTGATATTCGGGAGAATAATAGTTTGAGAAAGTCGTGACCACCAGAGGTGAGTTTATTTCTCACTAGTATTTTATAATATAAAATTGCATGAGTTTTATATTTAATTTATCTTGTGGAAAAAAATAATAAATAATATGTCTTTTCATGTATATAAAGATTTGACCTATTTCTGTTGTTGTCTATCCTATAGTACGATGTTAGCCTCGTGCAATATATGAAAAGTCAATTTGATCTTTATGTAAAATATGAAAAAATAAATTTGACTCTCATGCAATTTTTAAAGAATTGTGGACTTTCTTTTATCTGAAAGTTTTGATGAAGTATTTGGAACGTATTTCAATCGTTTAACGGATTCAAAGATTTTTTTTCGTGACTTAGTATCTAATAAAAGAAAAAGTAAATATCCGTAAACTATTTTAACAGAAATGAGAAACTTTACCTTGTCAATTTTATTTGAAAATATCTGCAAATTCTGATATGCAATGTATTTCTCATTTGATATGTGATCTTGATGTTTTCAGACCCTCAAATAGTCCACTATGGATTGGTTCTGCCTGCCATATGGTGAATGCACCTTTATTTGGCCCTTCTGTATTGGCATTGACTCTTCTGTATTGGCCCTTCTAAAATCTGTTCTGGCCCCTCTGTATTTGGCCAGTAACCTATGGCAGTGTTAGGTGCATTCGGTTCCCAGGAATTATCTGTTATCTGATGCGGTTTACTCATTCCCTTGCTACTGGGCTAAAATTCGTAGCCTTAGTGTGACCTATTGGGTGACTTTTACATTCATGAATACTCATCGAGAAATAAGATTCTGATAATTGACTGTGAAATTAAGAAAACAACAATTCTCTGATTTTGTACAAATTAGTAGTTCTTTTCCTTCTTAATGTTTACCTTGATCCAAAAAAGGTTTGATTCCAAGAAATTTCACAGTTTATTCAGTTGCACATGAGAAAGGAAATATAATTGTTGTATTCTTTCTTAAAAAAATGACAATATTACGATATTTGGATCGTATTCTGCTATTTGTGAATTTCTCATGCAAAACTTAAAATTTGTTAATTTCTGAGAACTATTCTTATTACTATTTTGTTAGTTATCTAGGAACTCTAGTGGGAAATGTTCTCACTGAGCGCTATCATTCCGTTATTTTTAAATTTTTTTTCAGATCCGGCGTAGCTTCATAGTAGCCGAACTTTTGGATTGAGCATTTGGCTGAGAGGCGTTATATGGAGAGCCTCTTCTTGTTGATGTTACATTCGGCACATTTTATTTTGTTTTGTAAAAATGCTTATAACAGTGAGCTTGTGGGCTGTAAGTACCGATCATATATATAGTTGCTCTGATTTCTATCATCAGCAGGTTTATGAATATTTTGAAAATAAACTATGTGATATAAATTGCCAGGCTTGACTCGTGCATAAGACTTGTCTCGTGCACGGGTCGCTGCTGTCGCGTACCCTGTATTTTATGAATTTCCGCTGCAGATTTCGGGGCGTGACATAAGATACGGATGTGTCCTCCTCTTTCTAAAATGGAGATAGGGGTATGATGATAGAACTGTGACAATAATGCTTTGTATGGACCATCTTGGTCCTCATTTATCTCGCTTGCCCGCTCTATTCACGAAAATATCCATCTTGTCCTATGCAATAAAGTTGTGATCATAAAACCAGTACACGCTTTCTAACATTTCTCGGCATTAAGATGCCTAAAGCAACGTGAACACTTCATACGTGAGTAATTACAACGGAATGAATTAAAAGAGTAATGAATTTAAATTGAAACTTACCATTAACATATCACAGTTAAAATTTTGACCCCGCTTGGCTTCTTGCCTTTATTTAAGTATCATTAATTAAGTCTCAAAAAGTGGTACAAGAGCTGATGAACTTGAGATAATCAGATTAAGTGGAACGATAACTATACAAGAATCAATCCCAGTTTGGCAGTAATTGGACCACGAGTTGACCAGATTTTGTTGGGCCAATTTTTTCCAATAGGACAGGGTTGTCCTGAACTAATCTACATTAGGGTAGCTTAATTTGTACGTTTGAGGTTAACATGAAAAGGCTTAAGAAACGGATCCGATCGAGTATTTCTATCAATTTCATTTTCAACAGTAGAAGGACCAATGTGTATCTATATATGTCAGTTGATTAATTTCGTATAGGGTTATGATTCGACGAGAATATATAACAACGTACAAGTGTCAACGATCAAATACAGTACTAGAGCTGCAATTATCATTGCCATAGTCACCATTCGTAGATACATACTAAATAAACTGTTTTTTTAACATGTAGCCTTAAAATTTATACTTCTACTTGTCTCTCCTTTGTTGCACTAGAGTTCTTACAGTGAGCAATGGCTGCCTGAATCGCGTTCTGGAGCTCCTCCATGGAGCTCTCGTTCGATGATGAGTACCCCGGCAGCGTGGCCGGCAGAAGCCCACTATTCGTCGGTGAAGTCCTCATGGACGCCGGAGCCGAGAACTCCCCTATCCTGCTTATCCACTTCTCTTTCCTGTTCGAATTCCCCGAAAACGAATAGGGCCTTCGTTGGAGATCTCTCTTGTGCTTCTCTTCCTTGGAGAAAAACTTCTTCAGGAAATGCTTTTTCTTGTCTTCCAACCACTTGGTTAGTTTTAATAATGAGGACAGGGAGTTGGGTTTGTTTTTTTTATTGTTTACATTGAGATTAATTGGGTGGGATCCGTCAGGAATTATGGTGATATCATCGACAGATATGTCCGTGGAGGGACGAGGATGGGAGAGGAGGTGGAGAGGGAGGAGGTGGCCGTGGAAGAAGATGTCATCGGCGGGGGCGAGATCGAGGGCTTTGTTGGTGGGCTTGAAGGTTGGTGGTGAGGAGGTGGGGGAGGGGTGGAGGGTGATTGTGAAGGAGAACTCATGGGAGGGAGAGGAGAGAGGTGAAGGAGATGATGATGGTTTTTGTTGGAGGGAGTTGGTTTCTTTGGTGTTTGGGGTGTCCATGGGAGAACTATGAGGTGGGGGGGTATGGGACGTAGAGATTTGAGAGAGAGAGAGAGAGAGAGAGAGAGAGAGAGAGAGAGAGAGGGAGATTTGAGAGAGAGAGAGAGAGAGGGAGATTTGATCCTATTCGTGGGAAAGTGTCGTGATCAATGTAAATGAGAGAACAAACTAGATATTGAATCCCTCAACCACACGCTAACGAGAGCACAAACTTTTAAATGATTAAAGTTGCATCTATATTTCCCGTCTTTGAGATTGACTATCTAATACGATCAATTGGGTGCTAGTCTTTCCTAATATATAGACAAATTAAAACTATTTATTAGACAAATTAAAAACTATTTATTAAATAAATCAACGGTTCTAATATACTAATTGTCCCTATTACTTTATTATATATGATAGAGAGTATCCACATTAAATGTGATATGGTCACAACACTTATCATGTTGGGTTAGGTTCGTGCATACATGAATCCAAAATTTACTCATCCCGGTTCACGAGTACCTGAGCGGCTCCTCCACATGAGCCCCTTCGCCCCTACCTCCATGACCTAATGCATGAAGATCAAGCTTTACACTTAGGTAGCACTACGTAGGGAGGTAACCTGTTAACTGAGCAACACCTTCCTTCACTTGTAAGGACCCTATCACGCTCTGAATCAATTTTAGCAGTAGATTTCAATCAGATAAATTTGAACTGTTCGATTTTGTTGAATCCTAGATTTTTGACACGTGTCATATTCTTTATTCAAGTTGAAAATCATAATTATTATTTCATCTTCCATTAAAAATCAAGTTTTGATTTTAAGTTGTTATATTGATAGGGGTAAATAATTCAAAGTCGCAAGTGCACAACTATCAAATTATAGTATAGAAATATGTCGAACACACGAGGAAGCACTACAACAAAATACAACATTACCGAAGAAACAAAAACGTCGACAATTGTTTAAAAAATATCGGGAAAAATCTTTCCCAACGCAAAATGCAGCGTCGCTAACGCGTCACCAAAAGTGCGTCAAGGAAAATATTTGGCGACACAAACACACTGCGTCGGGAAAAATATATCTTTTAGCGATGCATAGCATCTCTACGTCGGCAAAAGTATGCAGAATTTTTTCATATGTAAAAGTGCGTCGGCAAAACTTGTACTTTTGGCGACGCATGCAGCATCGGCAAAAATATAGCTTTTAGCGACGTAAAACTGTTCGTCGTTAAAAATTATACTTTTGACGACGTATGTTAGCGTCGGCAAAAGTGTAGCTTTTAGCAACGCAAAATGAAGCGTCGCTAAAAACTATATCTTTGGTGACGCAAGATAGCATCGCTAAAAGATATTACTTTTGGCAACGCAATATAGCGTCGACAAAAATATTACTTTTAGTGATGCTTTTTAGCCTACACTAAACCTGAACATCCACAAAAAATTTGCTCCCATTCATATCAACAAAGAAATCAGACATCAAATATATACTCCAAACAAGTTGCATATTATGATAAACAAAGAATTTACTCCCATTGCAAAATAGTTACATTCATTCCATTTCTAAGTCAACACTCAAAGACCTGTTTACATATTCCAGTTTGCTTGTAATCCATGAAGGAAAAAAAAAAGAAATACAATGGAAAGAGAGGAAAATGTGAAAGAAAAGAAAGAATGGAACAACTGTTTAAATATTCCAATTTGCTTGTAACCTCATGACAAGTTGCTCTCTGTTTCCAAGATAATCAAATCCAAGTTCCTGCATAACAAGAATAAAGCAGCATCAAAAATAGCCGTGAATTCGAGTGTAAAAATTTCACAAATCTCTGATGCAAATACCTGTAAATCCTACAGACACGATTTCAAATACACCATTTTAGAATTTCTAATTATATGATGGCCCGTTGGTAATAAAAATTAGTTGCAGATCTAAGTAGTTTGAGTACCTAAAATACATATACCTTAGTTTCTCTACAATTTTGATATCCAGTATTCTCACACCTCTTGCAATCGACGTATTTTCCTTTAGTTAATTTATAGCTAAATACTCCAGTTCTCATCTAAGTCACAAGTGATAGGTTTTTTTGGACACTAATATTTGTCAAAGGTATAACAATAACAACAGTGATAAAGATAATTTGGCTTCTTTTGGACTATATCATCATCATAAAGGTCATTTAAAAGAAAATAATTCGAGGTATTAAACTGCATAGACAATCATATCAAAGGAATAGACAGTAAAAAAGAAGAATAAGAACATAACACTTTTATAAAAAGATAGGAACAATCTGTTGCGCGCAGCGAAAATTTCGGCAGCACTTCGGCAGCATAACTAGAGAGTCAGGTCGCAATAAGAATTCTCGTCTCACCAAGGAAACAAGAATCTGAAGCAAAACATCTCAACCAACTGAGATATCAGCTCTTTCTCTCATCAGTTCTAGGACTGACCTATCGAGGGAACCAAAAAGCTATTACAAATCACACAAATAGCGATACAACCAATTTTACGTGGTTCGGCAAATTGCCTACGTCCACGGGACAAGGAGGGGGGAGATCTACTATTAGAGGGAGAGAATACAACTAGGGTTTACACACACACAAGAACTCACAAATAAAATCCTCAAACAAGATCTCAATTTCTCTCACCAAACTGCGAATTTTTCCACCTGCACGAAGCCCAAAAACTTCTTTTCCCGCAGCCGTAAACCTTCTGTTCCTTGCCTTTTCCAGCAGCCACAAACTTTGCACTACCTTCTGTACCAAAACCTAAAAATCACAATCATATATATATATATATATATATATATATATATGATGTATATTCGGGTGGGCCTTGGTAATTCCGCGTGGGCTTCTGAAGCTGCGTTCATAATTCTCCACCTCGGTGAAGTTTCTTCCAAAACTGAGCCGACACCAAAGCAACCAAATGTCCTACTTGTTGTGTCCATTATGAACTCAATCCACAACAAGTCGAGAACCCAAAGTCCAAATAATCTCATCCCCATCAAAATCAACTAATCCAAACCGGCTGCATCAAACATGACTGCCTACGTATCCTCTTGCCCAAGGAATCAAGTCGAACGTAGTTCACCCAAATGGCCGCCAACGGCCTCAACAATCACGAATGTTCAACAAGTTTTGACAATGATCAAACTTGTTGCTCGGAACCACCTTAGTGAGCATATTTGTCGGATTATCCTTCGTGTGGACTTTAACAATCTCCAGCCATCTTCAAGAACATCTCGAACGAAGTGATAACGAACGTCAATATGCTTCATCCTCGTATGAAAAACCCGATTCTTCACCAAATAGATAACACTCATGCTATCATAATGAATAGTGACGGATCTTTGCGATATACCAAGTTCCTCCAAAAGTCCTCGAAGCCAAATAGCCTCCTTCACAGCCTCCGTAACTACCATATACTCTGTCTCCGTCATAGATAAAGCCACCATCGACTGTAAGGTGCATCTCCAACACACTGACGCATGGGTCAAAGTGAACACATACCCCGTAGTAGACTGACGCTTATCCAAATCCCCGGCATAATCCGAATCAACATAACCAATGCATAGCTACCCACTTGTAGTGTCCCGCTCATAAACTAAACCAACATTGAGCGTACATCGAATATACGTCAAAATCCATCTCACGGCATCCCAATGACCCACTCCTGGATCGTGCATGTATCTCGATACCATGCTTACTGTTTGTGTCAAATCTGGTCTAGTATATACCATCGTGTACATCAAGATCCCAACCGCACTCGCATATGGAGTCCTCAACATCAACTCTCGATCTTCAACTGACTTTGGTGAAAGACCAGCTGAAGGCTTCAAATGGGCTCCTAATGGTACACTAACTGGCTTCGTATCTATGCTAACATGAAATCGCTGTAGTACCTTCTTCAAATATGCCACATGTGTCAAAAAAATTCTACCCTTCTTCTTGTCTCTGCCAATCTCCATCCCTAAAATGTCTTTCGCCTCGCCCAAGTCCTTCATCTCAAACTCATTTGAAAGCTAAACTTTCAACTCATCTATAGCCGACCTGAAAATAGAGGCAACCAACATGTCATCGATATAGAGTAACAAATAAATGTACGCACCTTTTTTCAACTTGCGAAAATATACGTAAGGATCAAACTGGCTCTGAGTGTACGAATGACCAATCATAAGATCATCGAATCGCCTATACCACTGTCGAGGAGACTGTTTCAAACTGTATAGCGATTTCTTCAATTTGCAAACTAATTTTTCCTTTCCTGCAGCTCGGAATCCTAATGGCTGAGTCATATATATTTCTTCACTAAGATCACCATGAAGAAATACTGTCTTCACATCCAACTGATCTAACTCCAAACCATACTGTGCCACCAAAGCTAGCAAAATCCGAATCGAAGAGTGCTTCACCACCGGAGAGAAAACCTCATTATAGTTAATACCTTCGTCCTGTGCATAGTCCTTCGCAACTAACCTAGCTTTGAACCTCAATGGAGTGCCCTCAATGCCCTCCTTCTTTGTGTATACCCACTTGCAACCAATTGCCTTCCGCCCCTTTGGAAGCCTAACAAGCTCCCATGTATCGTTCTTATGAAGAGATTTCATCTCCTCCTGTATAGCCACCTGCCACGAATCAGCCTCCGAACTCTGCTCGACCTCTCTGAATGCAGTAGGCACCAACTCATCGATACTCTCCACCGGAAGTGCATACGTAACTGTGTCGGCATACCATGCTGGCATCTGTATGTTTCTCCTCTATCTCCGAACCGCAATCGAATCCTAAACCTGAGCCGTCGGTCCCTGATCCTTCACATTAGTACTCGTATCCTCCGTGTTACTATCGTGCTCGCTTGGCGTCACCTCAGTCGGCACTTACATGGATACTGTACTATCTGAACAATGTGGAGCTGCATCGATCTCCACCACCTGCGATATCTCCTCCGTCCTGTCGTTCTCCACCTGATGAGAGCTGGGAAGCTTCAAGATAGAAGCCTCATCGAATATGATGTCCCTGCTCAACACAATCTTCTTATCAACTGAATCCTAAAGCTTGTATCCCTTGATACCATGCTTGAATCCTACAAATATGGCCTTCCTAGCTCGAGGTTCTAATTTATCTGTTCTCATATGATAAAATGCAGGGCACCCGAATACCTTGAGCTGGTCATAATCTCGCGCTGGCTCTCCTGACCACTTCTCCTTAGGGGTCTTCCCCTCAATCGCAGATGAAGGCAGCCTATTAATAAGGTGGCTCGCATATGTAAGTGCCTCAGCCCAAAAGATCTTCTCCAAACCACTCTGCGACAATAAGCATCGGATCTTCTCTAGTAAAGACCGATTCAACCTCTCTGCTACCCTATTTTGCTGTGATGTATGACTAACTGTGATGTGTCTTTCTATGCCCTCGTCTCGACATAGCTGCTGAAAGGGATCTGAAGTATATTCACCACTGTTGTCGGATCGCAACGTCTTGATCTTTCTCTCAGTCTGCAGTTCCAATCTCTTTTTACACTCTACAAACAAATCTAGGACTTCACTCTTCTTCGTCATGGTGTACACCCAACAACGCTTAGAATAGTCATCAACGAACGTGACGAACCAATATCGACCACCAAGTGATGCAATCTTGGTGGGACCCCAAACGTCTGTGTGCACGGAGTCCAGGATGCCCCTCGTCTGATGAATGGCAGTCTCGAACTTCACCTTCGTCTTCTTGCCAAGAACACAGTACTCACAGAACTCAATCTTTCCACTCTTGGCTCCCTTCAATAGCCCCTGCTTGCACAATGCCTACAGTGACTTTTTATCTGTGTGCCCCAACCTATAGTGCCAAAGTCTGCTCATGTCTGCTTCTGAAATAGCCGAAGCAATCTGGCCAATCCCGGTGCTTCTCTTCAGATAATACAAATTCCGATTGTGGACTCTCTTCATCACCACCAATGATCCCTTAGTAACCTTAGCTACAGCGTTTTCGAAAGTCACTTTGAACCCCTTCGCCTCCAAAGCTCCAACTGAGATAAGATTTTTCTTCGGTTGAGGAACAAATCTCACCTCCTTCAACTCACGAACTACTCCATCGTGCATCCTAATCCGCACGGTACCTATCCCACAAACGCCATAGGATTAATCATTTCCTATGATAACAATACCCCCGTCAACTTTCTCAAAAGATGCAAACCAGTCTCGCCTAGGGGTCACATGATAAGTAGTGCCGGAATCAAGCATCCAATCTGATGCATCCACATGGTTCACCTCCGGAGTAATCAGTAGAGAAAAACATGAATCATCGGAATCATCGCCTTTCGTAATATTCACCTCATTGGCCTTTAGGCCCTTTTTCTTACCATTCTCTTTCTCCTTGAGCTTCAGGCAGTCCCTCTTCCAATGTCCCTGCTCCTTGCAAAATGCACATTGGTTCTTTGCCAATTGGTGGTGGCTTCTTGACTTTGACCTCCCTCTATTACCACCTTTAGGATATGGGCTTCTACTTCTCGTCAACAAGGCCTCGCCTGAAGTGCTAGCGCGAGAAGTCTCCTTGTCCTTCCTCCTCAAATCGTAATTGGTCAATGCGTTAGTCACTTCACTATAGCTGATAGAAGATCTCCCGTTCAACAAAGTGAGCACGAAGGTATCATACTCCTCATCCGGTAAGGAGCCTAACAAAATAATCGCCTTGTACTCATCTGATATCTTCTCATCAACATTCGCCAAGTCCGACAACAACTTAGTGTAGTTGTTCACATAAGCCGCTAACGAGGTGCCTCTGGACATCTGAAATCTGAAGAGTCTTCGCAGAAAGTGTAACATGTTCTCAACACTCTTTGTGAGATACTTGTTGTTGAGAATTTCCCACATCTTCATTGCAGACGTCACCCCAATCACATCATATTTCAGTTCCTGTTCTAAACAGGACCTGATCACCCCACACGCGTTCCTATTCATCTTCTCCCATATCGCCTCATCATATTTAGGTGGCCTCTCGTGGACCATGATGGTCTCTTCTAAATTTTGAGTATTGAGCGCATCCTGTATGTCGCTCATCCACAAACCAAAGTTGATTTTGCCGTCATACTTCACCATACTAATCTTAGTGTTCTGAAAACCAACTTGTATTGTACTCACCATCGATTTGCTGCTTTCACCTTCTTTTCCTATTGCAAACTAACTCCAAATTGTAGAGACAGAATAAATTTGATAGAAATTAGGAACTACCCAACTAAACCCTAGATCGGATTCCAAATAGATATTCTGTCCACACGAAGAAAGCGAAATCTCCAACGGCAACTCCTAATGCTATCTCCACCGAAGCCTAGAACTCCAAGAACCAAGCTTCACACAAAAAATCTTCCTCCACCAAACTCCAAAACCCTAGATCTAAAATATGGGCTCTGATACCACTTGTTGCGCGCAACGAAAATTTTGGCAGCACTTCGGCAGCACAACAAGAGAGTCAGGTCGCAATAAGAATTCCCGTCTCACTAAGAAAACAAGAATCTGAAGCAAAATATCTCAACCAAGTGAGATATCAGCTCTTCCTCTCATTAGTTCTAGGACTGACCTGTCGAGGGAACCTAAAAGCTATTACAAATCACACAAATAGCGATACAACCAATTTTACGTGGTTCGGCAAATTGCCTACGTCCACGGGATAAGGAGGGGGTGATCTACTATTAGAGGGAGAGAATACAACTAGGGTTTACACACACAAGAACTCACAAATAAAACCCTCAAACAAGATCTCAATTTCTCTCTCAAATTCTCTCACCAAACTGCGAATTTTTCCACCTGCACGAAGCCCAAAAACTTCTTTTCCCGCAGCCGTAAACCTTCTGTTCCTTGCCTTTTCCAGCAGCCACAAACTTTGCACTACCTTCTGTACCAAAACCTAAAAATCACAATCATATATATATATATATATATATATATATATATAT
>BQKN01064291.1:298040-344442 GCA_022839385.1 Asparagus kiusianus
TGTATATTCGGGCGGGCCTTGGTAATTCGGGCGGGCCTTGGTAATTCCGCGTGGGCTTCTGAAGCCACGTTCACACAATCAAATTCCTAGGGTTAATTACAAATACACCCCTTGTACTATCTTTCAATTGTGCATAGCCCCCTTGTATTTGTAAGCCACAGAGATTGTCATCAGTTTCTTTATGAAAACAGAGATTCACTATTTACGTTGTTACAAACATATCACCTCTTCTTGTGGACCCATATTGGTCCCTTAATCCTTCTGAGTACTAACCTATTTATTAGTGAGACTAGAACATCTTTACCTAGTTATGATCCAGTTAATTCATATCCAATAATTTCACGTCAGGCTCATTTCACTCCAGTTGAGACTAGAACATCTTTACCTAGTTATGATCCAGTCCATTCTTGAGATTCACACACACTTGACACATTTATGTATGTGTATATAATGTTTGTTGTTTAAAAATATATAGCTGAGATGATGAAGCATGGAGCAAAGGCTGAAGAAACTGTGGAGTTTTTTTAAAGTTCTATTTACTAACTAATGTCAGTTTCTATGTATGAGCATGTTTGGTAACTTTGGATTATAACTTTGGTGAATGATTATCCTTAAATATTACTTTTAAGTTAATTCTTAATGAAAAGTCCTTCTAAGATAATCAGGTGTCCAAATGTTTTTATGGGTCACTAGCCATCAATCCAAACAATCCTAGGACCATGATATAGGGAATTGCAAGGCTAATGTTGTATTATGCTTTCCCTAGCATTAAATTTAATAGTGTATGTCTAGAAACCATAAATAAGTCTAATAAGGAAAAACTAAATGCAAGTCTGACCTCATCTCAATGACAAATCTCTACTACCACCGCTCGCTCCAGGCTAGCTACGTGCAAATAGCTGGCTAGCTACATGCAAATAGCTGATGCACTAAAGCCTCAAGATCAGCAGTTTTCTGAGCTTGTGCGCTCATCTGCTCAGCTTGTGAGGCAATCTGTTCGACTTGCACAACTACTGTCTCCTTTAAAGCCACGACCTCAGTATCTTGCTCAGCTGACTTTGTAATAGACCTGGTAGGTGAACTCCTTCGAAGGTAGATCCTATACCCCTTTAGGTAACATGGCCTCCTTCGAAGTACATCAATGGAGATCTCAAACTCGTTCATCGGGGATGTAACTTCGGGCTGAGATTGTTCGATAGTCTTGTTGACTAATCGCTCCTGTCATTTTAAAGATGTAAGATCCATATCATTAATTATAAGATATAAATTTTTTTATAGATTGATTTAACAAAAGTAAATTGGACATACGTACATATGTAACTTGTGCTTTCTCGTTTACCCATACTTTCCTTTTTTTGGTAGTGGGTTTTCTTGTAAAATTCCGAAAAAGATGGAGCTTGCCCATCATTTTTTGATTTCTGTAATTTAATAAATATATCATTAAGGTTGTTAATAACTATTTATAGTCTATTTATTTAAAATGTAAAAACTTATAAAGCAAAACTTACAATTAGTGACATCGCTGCTGCAAATGATCGAGAACTAGATATATGATTGTAGGGCAACTTTGATCGACTCTCCTTCGCTTTATAAGATTTTGTCTAATAACCAATATAAAATATATTATTAAAATAAATCACAACAAATAAAATTAACATGACAATTTAATAAAGTGATTTGAGATCTATACCTTCCATTCTTCAGTTTCCCACACATCGATCATCGATACCCAATCATTGGGCTCCACACGCTTCGGTAAATGGTTCTTGGGATTAGGTACTCTCTTCTCTATTAAACCAAGATAGTAGGCATGCAACTCATGCTTCCAATTTCTATATATACTCTGACACTTTTTCTTTATGGAATCTTGGATGACTAGGTCGTTCTCATAGTCCCCGACATTAAATCTTTGCTACAAGTACAATTAAGCATGAATATACATATAAGCCTGAATATCCTTCTGCTATGTGCAATACATTATTAGAATAAATATACAATATAAGCATGAATATCCTTCTGTAAGCATGAATATACATATAAGCATAAATATTGGTATAAGCATGAATATCCTTCTGTAAGCATGAATATACATATAAGCATAAATATTGGACCAGATTCACTCAAAACATTCAAATCCTTTCACTACTATCAGTAATGTGCAGTACATTATTAGCGGAACAGTGAGGAGTCTGTAATACAAAAGGCAGATTCACGTTTGCTTAGTTTCTACTTATCGATGGGCTTTCTCAGTTCTCACTTCTCCTGACATCAGTTCCTGTTAAGTTTTAGTTGCATAAAGACTTGTTAAGATTTCCACCACTTCGATGTTTCTAATTATGATTTTTTTCTTGGTAAAGTCAGGTTAGTGTTTTCAGGCAAAATATAATAGTTTAACATCTTTGTCGAAGTAAATATATTTCCTTTGCTTATTAATTAAAAATCTTGAGGCAATCCTTTATTAAGTGATGGTTAAACTATAGATAACTGGTTTGACTGTCATCTAATTTCATTTATGAAGACTTCCTACTTAATTTTATCCAGGCGCTCCCTGCTCGTTCAATCACCAGCAAATTGTCTTCAAACTCATTGGCTACACCTTATGAATCTTTTTCATCCAGAACTGGAACTGAAAGCTGTTCATCAGAAAAAGTATGTAATCATCTCCCAACTCACCAAACTGACTTACATTCTACAGATGAGTCTCTCCCTGAGCATGAAAATTCCAGTTATAACGGATTAATGAAGCCATTAACTTTATCAGAAAAAGTATAATCAATTTGATTTATGAAGCCATTATAACGTATTAGTAGTTAAATAGAAAAATAGAAGGAAAAAAAAATCAATATTCCATTGATCAAGATTATCATGAAAGAAGTTAGATGCGCTGTGTTTATGTACAAATGAAATGAGCATTGCGATGATAGATGAACAAGCAAGAAAGAAAAAAAATTGTAGTATAAAAATGTCTCTATCCTTGAGCATGAAAATTCCAGTTAATTATCCATTAATCTTGCTGTTGTAGAACTCAAAGAAAGCCTAAGAAAATTTATATATTTTTATAGCCGAAACTTTAGTTACCTGAACAAAAAAAATATAGCAGCAAAAACATGACATCCTAAAATGCGGAGTTGCTGCTTGCTAGTTAAGGAGCCAGTTCTACTTATCTACATTATGAATGACCCTTTATGCTTGAATAAATCAGAACAAATATATCATAGCAATGAAAATATATCATTAAAGAATGATTAAAAAAATACCCGAACTCTCATAATGATCGCCTCTCGAATCCCAGCATCAATATTGTCTCAACCACAATTGCAAACCAGTGCAGATGATCGGATCTCCTTCCCAATCTCATTCGCGAGGGATGTCGCTTGCTCACCCTTCGGTATTCCACTCGAGGAAGGGATCAGAACTAAATCGCTTGACCCAATTGTCTCACCAATCTCTCTATCCCTTTTCCTCGTGTTGCACCGCGTACATTTCTACGGGCCGATGGTACCGATCCTACAAAAAATACAAAGTTAATTGAATTAAATTTTATGTCTAATATAAAGGAAAAGTGAATCTGATATGTAAATAATGATATACTATTACCTACGCTGCTCCCGATCGTTTGAGGGCTTTCTAGATGGTCGGGCTTGGCAATGGATGATGGCTCAGGGTGAGGCGGCTCGCTACGGGTACACTGGGGTGGTTGGTTCGTGGCAACCAAGATCCTCCTCTCTGGTATAGAAGTCGATGGTATGATATTTTTGGACTTGCATCCTGGAGCCATATGTGTTACCTGTTATAATGGAGTAAAATGAATTAGTAGTACGTACACATAATAAAAAGAAATTAATAATAAATAATAATAAGTAATGACAATGATAAGTAATTACAAGTAACAATTAATGACAATACACAAATAGATATTACCTCTTCTAAATCATCATTGTCATCTTCACTTGATGAGCTAAGCAAATTATTATCCATAGGTAGTAGGTACTCATCATCATCCTCACAAATATTTTTTTACTGCCTTTACTTTTCCTCTCAAGCATTGGCAACGTCTTGAAAAATATTTGTGAAAGTAGTGATATTCCCAAAGCTCTCATTCTTGCTATATTCTCATCTATTGTTTTCCTCCTTCTTGCCTCATATATATCTGCCATTTTTTGTGTGGACCCTGGTTTGACCAATAATTTTTTACCACTGTGCATATTTTATAATTTTAAAAAGTTACATGTTAGTAAATATAAATTACGCCAGGTTGTAACATTAAACTATTATACAAAATGATAGAATGTAATTACGTAGCTTTCAAACGATATTATTTCTTGATATTTGTTCATTTACGAAACAAAAACATATACTACAAATCATAATCCATATCAGGGTCTATATCTAGATCAAACTGATTATGCAAATTATCTTCTTCATCGTCGCCATACTCTTCCATTGTCTGATCATTGTCAACTCCATACTCCGTATTTAGGTCAGCACTGGTAATGATATCGGGACTAATATCATCCCTATAATAAGGATAATTTGTAGTAGGCTCAACGAGAATTGGAACACCGGCAGTGGTTTCATCTTGCTGAAATGCATCGTTAAGCATATCATCATAGACTTGTTCCGGTACATCCCACACACTCCTGTGCTGGATCTGTTCTACGACTTTCCAATGAGCACCCAATTTGGTATCATCAATGTAAAATACTTGCTTCACATGCTCTGGTAGCACAAAGGGATCGTTTTGATACCAACAACCCCTAACATCGATACTTGTAATATGTGTATCTTTATGTATTCTATTTTTACCGTCAGTGTTGAACCACTCACATTAGAACAGAACAACCTTACCCCCATGCAAATATTTCAGCTCCTAGACTTTGCATAAGTAACCTTAAAAGTCAATTGATTTTTCCATCGTGATCCCCTTCCATAACCAAACCACTATTTTGACTCTTACGATGGTTGTCGCGATCTTTAGTGTGGAACCAAACGCCATTACAAATGCACCCCTTATAGAGATGAACTAATATGTCTGGACCATTTGCTAATGGCCATAATTCATCAGTTGCCCTTGGTGACCCGATAGTTTGCAAATGATTTATCTACATAAACATGTTACAAGTGCATTAGGTATTCAATAATGTTAATTTAATTTTAATTAATAAAATGACTTGTGCGTATTTCATGTAACTTACATGTTGTTTGAACCATTTTGAAAATTCTTTTCGTTGTATCTGAGTAATGTCATGTCCTTTAGAACTTTGGATCGTAGCCTTGTGTTCCTTACAGATGATGTGTCAATCAATTGGCTAGTAAAACTATACAAGTGATTAAAACTTAAAAAACTTAATACATACTCTAGAAACGGCTCCAATTCGGGGATATTATACAACACAAACCACTGAGCCATATCCAAATCATTCTGAGACACATCTGGAGCTCTTGTGATTGGTCCGAAGGGACGAGCACCTTGTATGAAAACCGACAATCCAGGATCAAGTATACCACAATCAACCTTTCGTTCTTCACGAACAACTCCTTTTAGATACATTGAACAAAAAGTAAGACACTCTTTAGCAATGTAAGCCTCTGCAATTGAACCTTTTGGCCTAGCTCGATTGGTAACGTACCCCTTTAGTGTTCCAAGAAACCTTCAAAGGAACTATAAAATAGAATAAGATATATATGTAATACAGTTGCACAAATACGAAACTAATTAATTATGTGGTCCTATAATATATACCTTTTGATCAGATACATCCATCAATATTGCACTGGGCTAGCAAGCATGGCTTCACGTGGCAAGTGAACAGCAAAATGGACTATCACATCGAAAAAAGCCGATGGAAAAATCCTCTCCAGTTTACAAAGTATGATGACAATGTGTTCCTCTAACTTTTCCAAGTCACTGTGCCTTAATGTTTTAGAACAAAGGTCCAAAAAGAAGCTTCCCAACTCAAAAAGTGTTGTACCAATTTTTTGTTAACATATCCGTGCATCCCAATTGGCAAAAGATGTTGTAGAAGGACATGATAATCATGACTCTTCAGACCTATCAATTTGCCGCCTCTAGTGCTCACGCACCTCGACAGATTTGCTGCATACCTATCAGGATACTTAATCGATGCCAAGAATGCACAAAAACCCTCTCTCTCTCTCTTCTGGGGATAGTGTGTAGGCTGCCATAGGCTTGCGAATGGATCCATCTAGTTGTTTCTCTAAATGTAATTTGACCTTATATTCATATCTTCCAAATCAAGGTGAGCTTTATTTGTGTCCTTGTTCTTCCCGTCTATACCCAACATTGTCCCAATGGTTGCCTCATATATATTCTTTTCAATGTGCATGTGATCCAAATTGTGTCGCACCTTTAGTTTTTTCCAGTACGGCAGCTCAAAAAAGATACTTTTCTTTTTCCAATTTAGGTCTTCGGATTCATAGGGTCTTTTCCTCTTTAAAGGATGCTTTCCAAAATTAACATTTGGTAATTGATCCAACTGCTCAAGTACCTTTTCCACGGTTAACTCCAAAGATTTCATGTGATGTTCAGTCCGACTGTTAAAGTCCTTATTCCTCCTCATAGTGTGATTCCTAGGCAAGTAAACTCGATGATCGAAGTATCCAACCTTACTACTCAACCGGTGTGATAATGGATCATCATTGCAAGGTGGACAAGCTATATAGCCTTTTCTGCTCCACCATGACAAGTTATCATATGCAGGAACGTCATTAATAGTCCACAATACAGTCGTATGCATCCGGAAGATCTGTTTTTTGAAGGCATCATAAGTTACTACCCCATTGTCCTACAACTCCTTCAACTCGTCAACCAAAGGCCTCAAGAAAACATCGATGTCATTCCCTGGTGCATGTGGTCCAGGAATAAGTAAGGACATCATAAAAAAGATTCTCTCATATATAACCACGGTGGCAAGTTGTAAGGCATAAGTATGACTAGCCACATACTATAGGCATTGCTCATGTTCCCAAATTGGTTATACCCATCACTGGCCAGTCCTAGCCTTACATTACAGATCTCTTGTGCAAACTCTGGATGATGAAGATCAAATTCCTTCCACTCCTTAGTGTCAGTCGGATGTCTCACAATCCCATCATATACACGTTTATCCCTATACCATCTCATCTCTGAGGCCGTTTTCCTGGACATGTACAGCCTCCGCAACCTCGGAGTTAACGAAAAGTAACGCAACACTTTACAAGGGATCTTCACACCCTTTCCACCAATGAACCTGTACCTAGACTCCCCACATACAGGACACTTTATCAGATGCACATTCTCCTTCCAAAACAGTGCACAATTATATTAGTATGCATTGATATGCTCATATCCCATGCCCAGATCACGCAGCAACTTCTTCGTTTCATAAATTGACCCTGGAACCTAATGACCCTCTAGCAATAAGTCCCTAAATATCTGTAAAACTATGTCGAATGACTTATTACTCCACCTATTCTCAACTTTCACATGAAGCATCTTGACAGCAAATGCCAACAAATTGAAGTTTTTGCAACGAGGATACATTTTACGCTGGGAAGCTTCCAATAATTTTTCGAAGTTTCAAACATCATGATCCATCTCTATATCATCATTATCCATGTAAGTTCCTCTGCAATGGTCTTTCAATAATTCTGGATACTCTTCCCTATTATCGTTCTTTCTCTCATCCCTATCATCATTGGAATCATCATGTTGATTATCAGGCCATTCTCCATGGTACAACCAAATCTTATAGGATACCATAATCTCATATTGAACCAAATGATCTTGCACAATACCAAATTTACGCCAATCAAGATTCATGCATTTGTTGCACGGACACCGAATCGTGCTACCGCCGCCTGCATTTACTTTTGCAAATTCAATAAAAGCATCAACTCCGACCCGATACCGCAGAATTAATCTATCCCTAATCAGTGTCATCCAACTCTTATCCATACCTGATTACAATTAGTGTGAATATAATATCATATTAATTTATTATCATAAAATAAAAAGTAGCATCTCAAATGAATATGTAATAGCAAATAAAATATTAACATGACAAAGTTACTTGCTGACTTGTCTGAAAGTATTAAATAATTAAACTATAATTACTTGCTAACTTGTCTAAAAGTAACATGATAGTGATTTGAGAACCTACATATTGTATATGTTATTTGACTGATAAAGGTGTAAACGAGAGAGTCATACTTCAACCTTCTAACTTCAGAATGTGATTGTTTTGGAATAGTGTTAGTTCCCTTGGCTCAATCAGTCCTATTCTCACAACAAATTTGCTATCAAAGTTGATATATTAGATAAAAAGAAAAACTTTTTAGTAACTTCAAGTTCAGTAACCTTTCAGTAACTTCAAAGTTGATATATTAGATAACAATATATCAAGGTGATGGGCTGAATGATAAATCGAAAGCACATGCACGTACGTTATTAAATTCCAAATAAAATAGTAATAGTGCCCCATTAACCGCGTTATTTCAACCAAAAATTAAATCACTCTCGCGTGATCACCTCCTCCTAAAAGATAATTCAAATACGATAATTAAACAATCTAAGCACGAAAAACAATTCCTTGCTTTTTTGCTTTTCCTTAGAATTTTGAGCATTCAGAGCTTGATTATCCACAACAATTCCTTGCTTTCTAGCTACATTCCCACCAACAACTCCAATAAGAGCACCAATATTGCTAGTCGGAGCACTAATAGTAGTTGGTTTGGGCACCCATATAACTTTCTTCTTGAAACATTGATGAACTTCATGATCTAATTTCTTACAAACTGAGCAACATTTTGGTTTATGTTCATAATTAATAGACTTGTTAATAACAATTCGATTTGGATCCTTGAAACTCTACAGAATCCGACAAAGAAGAAGACATTGTAACCTCAACTAAGATTCTAGCATAAGCTATTCTTTCTTTTATAGCAATTATTAATTTGTTTGTGCAAATAGGTCTCACCACTGCACAGGCAACTTCCGACAATCCTTTCATGGTCCAAAGATTTAATTGGAGCTTTGGTAGCTAAATCTAGAGAGCGAAAACATCAGACTCAATTTGATCAATGCCAAAAATTAATGAATTGACGCGTAAGAAGCAAAGGCCCGTCACCCAAGGCCCTCTCACTAGAGCCATTCCCATAGAGTCCTCAGAATCAAACTTAAACGAGAACATGTCAGGTTTAAAAACAAAGATTTTAATCAATCCCATATCATCAGTCCAATGCAATTTAACAAAATTCTCCCTTGGCTTAAACCCAAACGCAAGATCAAGCACATAAACCCACAAGAGAGTAACTCCAACCCTTAGAACTTTCAAGCCATTCATCTTCCTCAATATAGACTATATCATTTCTAGCAGATTAAAAAAATTCAAGAGAAGTCCAGGACTAATGAGTCTAATGTTTGACCTTGGACAAATCAATTACGCGTTTACAAGAGATTTGGCACATAGCTTTTAGGGGCGAGTTATGCTAGAACCACTAAAAAACGGTAAAAGACTTGCATAATATCCATCAAGCACCAAGATTATTCAAACAATATTACTCTGCTAGATAGTACACTCTACGAAATGAGAATTGTTTTTGCAAAAGTACTAGGTAAATCACAACACTATATCTCAGATCGCAAACTAATAGCGTATAAGATTTGCTCTCAAACCTTCGATTGCTTCTCTCGGGACCTTAAATCCAAGCCCAACGTTCTTCCAAAATTGGTTCCCACCCTTTCCAGGCCTCTTCCCCTTCCCAGATTTCATCGAACTAAAAATCAAAAAACATTATTAAAAAATCAAAACTAACACAAACAAAGGAGATCTTTAACGAAAGAAAAAATTGATGAGTGATTACCAAAGGAACACCTTTGGCTGCTTCAAGAATGCCTTCTCTGTCTGCAATTTGAAAATAATGGATTGAAACGCGACAATTAGAGAATTCTAAATAAATAACGATAATAGCGTTTAGAGATTCTGAGATCAATTCACATGTTCTGTAGAAAAGGGGGTGATGTTAGCATAGCAATGTTCGCTGAGATTGAGTATGGTAGCGGCAAACTCTGATGAGATGGCGGTGGTGAACTCCGACGGTAGTGGCTAACTCCGACGACAGCGGTGAACTTCGATAAGGCGCACGGGGGATTTGAGGGGTTTTGGGGGATTTGGACCGGTTTTTTGATGAGAGATAGAGAGAGAGAATGGGGGATTTAGGTTTTTTTCCTCTTTTTTGCGAAAATAAATTGGGAAAATTTCCCTCCAAATGTTTTGGCGATGCAGATCAATAAAAGCGTCGTTAAAAATAGACTTTTAGCGATGCTAACCTAACTCGTCGCGATATATGCATACTATTAGCGATGCTAGCCCTAAAACATTGCTAAAAATTTATATTTTTACCGACGAAAATGAAAAACGTCGTGAAATCCATACACTTTTACTGACACTAGTTAAAAAGTCGCTAAAAATATACACTTTTACTGACTCTAAGTTAAAACGTCGCTAATAATATACACGTTTAGCGACACTAATTATAAACATGGGGAAAATATATATGTTTTGCTGACACTAACTAAAATCATCGGGAAAAACATAATTTTTGGTGACATATTTAACCATGCGTTAGGAATAAGCATTGGGAAAAGTGCAATTTGTTGTAGTGAAGATAAAATAAGAAATAATTTAAATTGGATCCTAGAGTAGTATATGGACAAAAAAGGAGTGGAATTGTTTAGAGTTGTAGATAGAGCGTGTGATTATTTGCAAATAAAAAGAAACTAAAAAATAGAGGAGAAAGAGAGTGACAAAAAAAAGCAAACGAGAACAGAAAAAGTGGAACAAAATCAAGAAAATAAGATAATAACAACAAAAAAAAATTAAAACTAGTAAAGGATGTAGGAAATCAAGAGAAAGTTGAGAAATCTAGAATTGAATACACTAGTTAAATTCCACTAGAATTTATAAACTACTCTCTTTTTATCATATTTTACTTTAGATTTATTAAGTATAGATTATTAAACTACTAAAAGAAAGTATAATCTATCAAATTATCATCCAAGTAAAATTCCATTCATGGAAAAAAATAACAACTAGCTTATAATTCTAGAATTCATAAGTATAACTTATCAAACCACTAAAAATAAGTATAGATTATCAAATTCTTCTTTTACCAATTAGTTCTCTAGTTAATTATCCTAAACATGATCATTTCAAGCATACGAGAGCAATTCGTAAATCATAAAAGAAAGCTAACTAGTTTTATACAACTATAGAATTCCTATAAGATCTAGTTGCACATTTTAGAAAACTAAAACATGAGAATCTAAACTAGAAAGCATGAAAAAAAGAGATCTAAATTATAAGAAAAATAAAAACTAACCACAAAAATAAGAACAACAACAAGAAAATAAAGATCTACATTATAAGCATAAATGAAATCTAACTAACAAAAATAAAAGAGCATAAAAGTAAATCTATACTATAAAATTGCAAGAAAATAACAATAAAAAATAAGAAAGCGTGAAAGTAAATCTAATCTAATCTAAAAAAATAAAATCATAAAATATGAATTTCTAAAAAAATAAAAATATTAGAGAAAGAGGGAAACTTACATTGCAAGGGGTGGCCCCTTGAAAGTAAATCTTCATCTTCATCTCTATCAACAAAGAAGAAGAAAAGAGAAATTTAAAGAGAAAAGATTCTTTTATTAATTGCAAATGAAGTTTATAATTTTAGAAGGTTTCTGAGTTAAGAGTAATCTTCCTCTCCAAATGAAGTTTATATAAAAAAATTCACATTTAAATGCATCACCTTCTACCCTTATTTATAGCTTACAATAATCAACAAGAGCCCTTAGATTAGGCTTGGGCACTAAGAATTAATTCTCATTTGTTCACTATTTCAGTTATGAACTAACTGGTTGACTAATTGGTTGGCTAATCAGTTGGTTGACCGATTGGCCAATTGGTTGGTGGACCAATTGATTTGTAAGTGAATTGCAAATTTTATTGATTTATTAACACAATTTCTTCTTGGTTTGTTGGGCTTTTGTGGTCCTCTTCTTGGCTTAATATTTGGCTTCAATGGATGGCTGGAAAATAAGAAAATTTGGTTCTGGTGAGCCCTTATTCATTAACTCTTCACTAGCTTGTAAATTAAGATAAATAAATTATTAGTGATATATTTATTTAAATAAAATAGAAAATAAGGGTATAAAAATATAATAAAATATGATAATCAAATACCCTCACACCTAAACTTTTGCTAGTCCTCTAGCAAAGAAAAAAAATCAAATGGAAAAAATCCTAACTCATTTTTACAGGAATGATAGTTGTATTTAGCGCATACAACAAGTCTTTAAACCCATAGACTATTTAGAGGACGAGTTGTAGTCTCATGAGGGTTTGCAATAAATATACCCATAAAATTCGATCAACTTACCAATTTAAAGGACTCAATGTGTAATTAATCCACTTGTTACCTTTAAACAATCTAATTATTAGTAGTTTTTACTCAAGAAAACATTTCTATGTATAACTCCAAAGTAAATCTTTTAGAATTTTTTTATTTTAGTTATACAAAACCCCAAGTGTAACTTAGAAATTTAATTAATATTTTTAAAAAGAACACGCTAACTCTTTGTTTTAAATAAATTACCAAGGAATGAATGATATATATATATAAAATATATATTATATTTTATATATATATATATATACCCTTCATTCCTTGGTAATTTGGTTCTACTTTATCAGGCTTTCTAAGTGACCATTTAAGAAGTTTTGAGCTAGTGAATCCCACAGCAATTGGGCCAAGGTCATTAAGTATGGAAATAATCCTTAGGGTTTTACTTGGCCAACTTAGGCTTAGTAAAATAGAATCACTTTAGAGTTCAAGAATTTTTTTTGTGTTGGTGCCCATTTCCCATTTATCGCACTCTTCTTTTTGCAAATTTTTTAATATATATATATATATATATATATATATATATTCTTAAAAATACTTAGATTAAGAGATCTTGAAAGATTATTTTTTACTCTAAGCTAAGCATACAAAAATTTCATTACTTCAATTGCAAGTCTAAAGTGAACTACAATGAAGTATACTACTTTGAAATTATTTCTTAAGAAATTTATTTAGAGTTATTATAAAAGGTCAATTAGAGTATAAAATTAACTAAATATTAAAAACTTTAAAATTTATCAAGTATATCAATTACTAATTAACTCCATCAGATCGGCTAGTGAGTTTTTTTAATTATAATGAAAAGGAAAAAATAAATAAACTAACTAAAACAATTGAAAGATGAAAAAAAATAACGCTTATGAGGAAACCTAGTCCCACCCCTATACCTATATTTTGCATTGTTCGCAAGACAAATATTAGCAATAACACCCAGAAACAAGCATCACTTTATATAAAATAAATACATGCCAAAATCAAAGTCAATTAAGGGATGATATAAAATGGAAACATCCCACATTGCTCATTATCACCAGATTAATCACCCTATTATCATCCACATCATTATTATCATTGGTCCTTGTAACATCCATGTCATCATCGCTTTTCATCTAACATCTCAAGTTCTTCGAGATGTTTTTGATGTTGTTCCTCCGTCGTTATCCCTGTTGTGAGAGCAATACGAAGGGATAAAATTTGAATCTCCAATGGAAGGATAGCTTCACATCCATATACCAAGGAGTATGAAGTTGCTCCAGTAGGTGTGCGGACTGTGGTGCGATAAGCTCAGAGAGCTTCATCGAGTTTGTCGTCCCAGTCTCGTTTATTAGTTCTTACGAAATTTGATAGAATCTTAATAATGGTTTTGTTGAAAGCTTCAGCTAATCCGTTCGCTGTAGGATTATATGTCATCGATGAGATGTCTTGAATCCTAAACTTTTCATAGAATTTGATGAAGGTATTGCTTACAAACTAAGGGCCATTGTCGTGTACGATTCGCCTTGGGACACCGTATCAGTAGATGATGTGGTGTTTGATAAATTTGATGACGTCGCTTGTCTTTACTTCTTTGAGTGGAATCGCTTCGGCCTACTTAGAGAAGTAGTCAATGATCACAAAAATGAAACGATCGCCTTTAACTGACGGTGGAAAAATAAGACTAACAATGTCCATTCCTCATGTCTCGAATGGCCATGAAGTGGCCGAAGGGTGCAAATGCTCTGGGGGTTGGTGCATATAATTCTCATGTATTTGACACACGTTGAACCAGCGGGCGTACTCAACTGTGTCCTTGACCATAGTTGGCCAATAATAATCTATCGTTCTGAGACAATCACAGAGTTTAGGACCAGGCGGGTACGCACCGCAGGTTCCGTCATGCGCTTTCTTAAGTACCTCTTCCGCCTCTTTGGTCGAAAGACATCGGAGTAGCAAGACATCATACACACGGCGATACAACATCCAAGTCATCGTGTTATAATAGAATCTCGGTGCTCTTCGTCGGACTAAGTCTCTATCTTTTATGTTTTCCCGCAAAATAACGTGCAATACATAATCAATAATGGTAAAACGCCAATCTTGAGGCTCAAATTTAGTTCTGATCGAGTATGCCTCTTTGATGTCTAAGGCGTAATCCGGTACAAAGAGTTAGTGAGCTCTCACGGTAACCAATTATTCTGCTTCAAGAGGCTATGCCAGTGATACTGCCAAAGCCGCTAGTGCATCAGCATATGCATCCTGGAGACGCGGAATGTACCCGATGAAGAATTCTTCAAATGAGTCTGTCATCTTGATAGCTGCTTGGTGGTATTGGATCAGGTCCTGATTCCTAACTTCATACTCTCCTAGAATTTGGTTGACTATCAATTGAGAATCACCAAAGGCTTCGAGATACTCGACCCCCAGTTCTTTGGCGAAACTGAGTCCTATGAACAGTGCATTGTATTCAGCTACATTATTGGAACATGGTTCGGTGAGTGAATAGGCTCGAGGCATCACGTGTTTCTCTAGGGAAATTAGGACAACTCCGACTCCTGAGGATATAATTGCCACACTTGCTTGGAAAGCACCGTCGAAGTATAATTGCCACACTTGCTGGCGGGAGGTTGTGTTGACTTGTGGGTTTCATCTAGCAAATCTTCATATAATTCACCTGTATCCTTCATAGGGTTAGCCACTAGAAGATCGCAAATTATTTGTCCTTTGACCGACTTTTGTTGCTTGAAGTGCAGGTCGTATTGGTTCAAGAGTAGGGCCCATCTCGCTAATTGCTAATTCATTTAAGATGGTTGCATCATGAATACCCGCACTGGGTTAACATTGGAAATGATGTAGATTGTCTGTCCAACCAAGTAGTGCCGCATCTTTTTGTTAAACCCTAGAGAGGGTGATTAGGGTCTTATGTTAATCTAATATGATTTTATGCCAATTAAAACTTATTAATAAATTATTCTTGCAAGATAGATATACAATATGTTATGACCAAGAATATACAATATGAACAAAGAGATATATCCTAGCAAAGAGGTATATGATAAAATATATATAAGGATATATAAACTAACACAAGGGTAAACAATCTAAACTAAAGATACAATTATGATAGGGCAATATAAACAATACAAACACACAATATGATCACGGAGTTCGGACCTTCCATCCTACATCTCCGCTCCCCACACCCGGGGAGAAATTCACTATCACAACCGAGTTTTCTACGCTAACCCGAATAACGTTTACACCACACAATATCGGTTTTCAACGCTCACCGATCAATGATCATAATCTCACAATGTAACTACACTCCACACCCTCTAAATGTTGGTTTCTCTATGTCCTTCCTCAAGTGCTCGGATACAACCTCTCCCTAGGTTCGTCAACTGATGTTACTCCTCTTGGAAGCAACCCCGTCTCTCATCATACACTCCTCTCGGTGTACTAGTGTAATACAAAGTGAATCTCACAATTAAAGCTCACAAATCAAATGATTGTTCTCTAAATAAGGTGAGAACTCAATTAAGCACAATTCTTAGTCACAAACTCACAACCACAAATTATACTATGAATGTAAATATAATAAGCTCAACAGGTTGTGTGTGAACAAAGAGATAAATCAAAACAAGTCTAAACTCAATTTAATCTAGCAAAATAAATATGATAGTTAAGCATAAATAAGCTAGATAAAGAGTTTAAGAAAACTTCTCTAAAACAAGAGTGGATGGATGTAGATTGAAGCCCAAACAAGATTGATGATCTCCTCAAACTCTTGTGAAATTCTCTTCACAAACAAACTCTTAAACACTCTTTTAAACAAACACAAAACAAGCTTAAACCATTGTTAAACTCTTTTAAAACATCTCTTGGTAGTAGAAAATAGTTATGGAAAAGGGGTATATATAGGGAAGAAGAAAACAACCAAAAAAACCCCAAAAACCCACTAAAAAATAAAAATCAGCAAGTTACCGTAACTGTGCAACGGTAACTTCGACGGTCGACCATGGAGGTCGACCGCGAGAAATAAAACTAAAAACTACTTTTTGGGCTGCAGACGATCGACTGTGACGGTTGACCGTGCTGTAGCACGGCCGACGGTAGCGGTCGACCGCACTGTTCACGGACAGTTTCTGATTTTGACAGATTTTAGAATTTTGTGTATCTGATTTTTTAAAATCAATTAAAAATAGTAAATCAACTCTAAAAATTATGAAATTTTGAGGAACAGTTCTAGACATGTAGGTAAACATTTTAGAGAAATAATTTCTAAAATTTCATTTCCCAGTTAAGAAAATTAACAGTTTGAACATAGATATACAGTTTATGAAAAAACTACTGAAAACTTGGTTTTGTAAATTCAATTGAAAATAATAAAACAATTAGTAAAACTTGGGAAAATATTTATATATATGATGATAAATATGTAAACGAAGAAATTTTTTAAATTGCATTTTCTAATTTTAAAAACGCATCTGTTTTGCAAAAACATGTATGAACATGTGCACGAACATGAGCTTATTAAAAACTTGATTTTGTAAATTCATATAAACATAACAAATTAATTCCAAAAATTAATAAAACTTTGAGAAACATTTATAAACATGAAATTGAACAAAAGAATTTCTCAAATTGAGTTTCCCATTTGTGAAAACTCTTGTATTTTGCAAGTGTGTGCAAAACATGAAAATGTGATATACATGAAATTTGATGTTTTGACATAAACAATGTTTTGAAACCCTATGAGATGATTTTATAGACTTAATAAAATATGTATACAATGATTGTTAAATCCATAAACCAAAACTTGTGTATATATATAACTATATATATAAAAACCAAATGTGTGTGTATATATATGATTGAGCTTAAAGTACTAACACACATAATATAAAACCTAAACTAAATATACCCAAGCTTGGTACCCTTGCGGATGAAGCTAGAACTTGGTACACTTCCGGATGAAGCTAGAACTTGGATCTAGAACTTGAATTACTTAGGCTTCACTCCACAATTCCACCAACCTCCATTGGATATGATCGTGAATGCGCAATTCCATCCATCCTCCAACTCGTTGTTTGTCTATAATAAATAGAAATACACCAACACTAAACAATATTAGATATAAATTATTTGTAAATAATCATCAAAACAAGAAGGCCAACACTTTTGGATAGCGAACACCAAAGCAAGGAACTCCTTCTCGATCATTGGATATTGATATTTGGCACCTACCAAAGTCTGACTCAGATAATATATTGCCTGTTTATGACCGTTGTTATTGTCTTGTGCAAGTAAAACACTTAACGCGTGGTTCGTCGCTTTTAACATAAATCAAGAATGATTTACTTGACTTTGGTGCAATGAGGTCAAGAAGATTCGCCAGATGTGCTTTGATATCTTCGAAGGCCTTTTGACAAGCATCATCCCAAATAAAGGACACACCCGTCTTCGTGAGTTTGGAGAATGGTTGGCACTTTTCGGAGAGATTCGAGATGAACCGATAGATATAAGCTAATCGTCCTTGTAATTCTCTGAGTTCTTTGAGATTTGCAATTCGTGTATCGCCTTTACTTTGTTGGGATCAATATGAATACCCTTGGTGGTAACGAATAATCCTAGGAACTTGTCACTGGACATCCCCAGGAAGGACTTGATAGGGTTCATCTTTAATTGGAAATTCTACATGAGCTTGAACATCGTCCTCAAGTCTTTAATATGGTCGTCTTTGCTGCAACTTTTCACGACCAAGTCATCAACATAGCACCCGACGGTCTTCCGTAGGTGTTACTAGAAAATACTCATTATTGCTCGTTGGTATGTGGCACCTACGTTCTTCAAGCCGAAGGGCATGACTGTGTAGCAGAAAACACCAAAGGTCGTTCTGAACATTGTATGTTATTCATTATCTGGGTACATCTTGATTTGATTGTAACCCGAGAATCTATCTATGAAAGACATTCTCTCAAACCCGCACGTGTTGTCAATAATGACATCCGTGATCGGAAGAGGAAAATCATCCTTTGGGCAAGCGGTGTTCAAGTCTCTAAAGTTGATGCAAATCCTTATTTTCTTGTTCTTTTTAAGGACTGGTACAATATTTGCTAGCCAGTTGAGATGTTGCTCTTCCCTAATAAAACCTGAGTCGATCAACTTTTTAACTTCAGACTTGATTGCTTTTATAATTTGCTGATGAAATAGTCTTTGCTATTGCTTGACAGGTTTGGCATCTGGTTTGATGTTGAGGCGATGTATCGCCACGTTTGGATCAAGTCCTGGCATATCTTCGTAATTCCAGACGAAAACATTTATGTATTCCCTCATGATGGCAATCAACTCTTCCTTCTCGTCTGAAGGAAGACTATCATTGACGAATATAAGTTTCGGATTCGCTTCACCACCCATATTTACCTGGACCACTTTGTCTTTGGTGGGAGGTTCTCTATATTCAAATCCATCACCATACTGGATATTTAAGTGATGGATCTAATGATCATTCTGTTGGCCTTCTTTTTTTGATGATAATTTACAAACAATTTACATCTAATGTTGTTTGTCTAGTGTTGGTGTATTTCTATTTATTACAGACAAATAACAAGTTGGAGGATGGATGGAATTGCGCATTCACGATCATATCCAATGGAGGTTGGCAGAATTGTGGAGTGAAGCCTATGCAATTCAAATTGAATATCCAAGTTCAAACTTCATCCGCAGGATTACCAAGTCAAGCTTATTGAAGATCAAGATTGCTTGGGTAACATTTAGTTTAGGTGTTATATTATGTGTGTTGGTACTTTAATCTTAATATAATATGCACACACATTTTATTGGTTTCTTTGTATATATATATATATATATATATATATATATATATAGTTATATATATATACATAAGTTAAGTTTTGGTTTCTATGTATATTTAGTTATATATATATACATACATGGTTTTGAGTTTTCAAGTTTTAATATAAAATAATTGAATACAATTGAAAATTTATTTCTTATTTCATACTTATATGCATATATATGATTTCATCAATATCAATTTTATTTAGTTCATGAAATCATATTTATTATTTTGAAAAGATTACAAAATATGCAATTTTGTGAAAATATTGTATTCTCTATTTTTGGACATAAAAATAGTCATATACATCTTTTATTAAGTCTACAAAATTATTTTGTATTGTTTCAAAATATGGTTAAGCTAAAATGTCAAAACTCATATGTTCACATTTTCATGTTTTGGACTATTTTGTAAAATAATGATATTTTTCATTTGGGAGCTCCTTTCTAAAAACCAGTTTTTGTAACATGTTTATTATCATGTCTACAATCATTTTCCAAAGTTTTATAATTTTTGGAATTTATTTGATATTTTTAAAAAGGGTTTTAAAATCATCAAACCGTGTCTAAACTATTATTTTCTTATGTCAGTTTGTGATTGACCACCACGGTCGACCGCGCCTATGTCTTTTGCTGAGTGGGCTGTAGAAATTTTCACGATCGACCGTCACGGTCGACCGTCATCTCAAAAATTCCTACGGTCGACTAGCACGGTCGACCGCAAAAGTCTCTAGAAATTTTCCGAGCCTCGAAAGTGGCTCGCGGTCGACCGCGAGATTTTCATGGTCGACCGCCGTTCACCCCAATGGTCATTTTGATACAGAATCAGATTTTTGATTCTTGGGCTTTTTGGAATTTTTCTTTGGGGTTTTTGGTTGAGGTTTTGGGAGGCTATAAATACCCCCTTGCCCTCATCTTTCATAGCAACCCAAGAGAATGTTTTAAAAGAGTTTAACAAGGGTTTAAACTTGTTTAATGTTTTTTAAAAGAGTGTTTAAGAAGCTTTTAAGCAATTGAGAGTTTTGGGTTTGTGAAATCAATTTCACAAGAGCTTGAGGAGATCCTATTAGTGCTTGATCTTCCAACCATCTTCCTTTAATCTGTTGATCCATTGAGAAGTTTTCTAAACTCTATTTCTAGCTTTATATCTATTTGTTTGTTTATCATTTTGTTAAAGCTAGTTTTATATTGAGTTAAGATTTGATTTATCTCATTGTTACACACACCCACATTGAGCTTTTAGTATTTACATACATAGTATATTAGGGTTGTGAGAGATTATAACAGTGAGTTGTGCTTAATTGAGTTCTCGCCTTGTATTAGAGAACAAATCAACTTGTTGTTATATTGTGAAATTGTAAAGTTTTCGGTTAGCTAGAAAACCAAGTGTGTAGTGGAGATTTCCTCGGGGGTGAGGAGCGGAGACATAGGTCGTAGGGACCGAACTCCGTGAATCAAATTGTGAGGTGTAATGTTATTCGGGTGAGCATAGAAAACCCGATTGTGATAGTGGATTTCTCCCCGGGAGTGGGGAGCGAAGACGTAGGATGGAAGGTCCGAACTCCGTGATCATACCGTGTGTTTAAGTTTGCTTTGGCGCTCTTCTCTCATGTTCATATCTTATATCGCCATCGTGTATTGGTCTTTGTTTATTTAATCCACTATCTAGTTTATGGTTATTTCACCCTTGCATTAGTTTCTATATCCTTGCATATATTTCACCATATATCTCTTTGCTAGGATATATCGCTTAGTTCATATTGCATATTCTTGTTCATATCATATTGTACATCTATCTTGCAAGAATAATTTTTGAATTAGTTTTAATTGGTATAAAATCAGATTAGATTAGCATATGATCCTAATCACCCCCCTCTAGGGTCTAACACTTTCCAAGTTGGTAATTGATTGTCTTCCTCCATTGTGGAGGGATCGACCATGGCCATATTCGACATCCGGCCTCTGAACATTTCTCCAAGACTAATATTGTAGTCCCAATTTGAAGAATCGGATGAGTATCCATCCTTATTTGTTAATCGGGCAATGACTTTCTAGCAACACTTATCATCAGATAAAGAGACGTAGCCTATGACCCTTTTATAGCCATAATAATTGTCGTTTTTTCCTTTCGGTACGTAGGCCGGGCGAGGTGGAACTCGCGGACCTCAACCAAAACAAATATCTTCTTCGAGTGTGAAGTTGTATCCTAATTTCTCCATGAAGTTACGCGCTTGTTAAATATATCTGAATAAGTAATGGTCGGGTCTTTCATCGTCACTATCTTCCCTTTAGAAGGGATCTAATGGTGGAGATATCTCCCCTTTACCAAAGATTAACTCCTTTTCGACCCCTGCCTTAGCAGGAATGATAACAGTTGTTTCAAATGAGTCTTGGATATGCTTCTTCATCATACAAGATGACCGAAGTGGCATATGTATATCAGGGTTATCATACAGTCCCTGTATTACATCATCAAGACACGGAGAATACTCTAAATCTTCATTTATTTCCCTTTCGGCAAGTTGCCAATTATAACTACCATCTACTGATTCTCCACCATCAAGATTGATTACAAAGGATACAATATCATTTAATACAAAACCTCTATCGTAATCAAGCCCAGCTTCGGTGTCAGCCTCACTCCGCTGTCCGTGCCTAGGGCCGATGGTTCAGTATCAGATTCAGCACCGTAAAGAAGGGAATCGATGAAATAGTTTTCTAACCCCTTAAACGGTTGCTTATTCGTGACCATCGTCTTAACCTCGTTATTTGTGTCTACATATTTTAGATACTGGTGGATGGTGGAAGGGACTATAACATTACCATGGATCTAGGGTTGACCCAATAGTAAGTTATAAGAGGTCTTCGCATCGATCACATAGCACGTAACCTCCGACTTTAAATCTCCGAATTGGAAATTCACCCAGATTTTACCCAATGGCTTAGACCTACTGGTATTAAATCCATAGATAACGGTGCCTGTTGAAGACAACTTTCTAGTGGGGATTCTGAGATTGTACATCAATCGGAATGACATAATGCTGACAACGGAACATGGATCGACTTGGATCCGGTTGACAACGCTGGAAACGATGTATCCGGTAAAATACATAGTCTGTCATGCTTTGAGTTCCTCATTTGCATGTCCTCTTTGGTAAAGGTTATGCAAGAGAACTATTTGGTTGTGAGATTATAGTAGTGGACTGATAACTCTGGATCTTTGGGGCTAGCTTGATCTGAGTGAGAAACACATCAGACTCAACCAAGTCTTCTTGTAAAGCCTCCCTGGTGTCTTTAGAAAGATGTAAAAACTCATATAGAGTTATCCTTGTTAGGATGTTAGCCAATTGGGCCATAACATCAAAGCAATATGGAGTGTTTGAACTTCCCAGTTTATCTCTTCCAATCGGACGATATAGAGGTAACTTGACCTTGTTGTTCTCCAGAAGGTATTTGAATATACTAGGGACCTCATCTTCCTCAAAAGAATAGTTCTTTGAGAACTTTGGTTCTGCGATCTTCTATTGCCTTTGAGGTCTTTGTTGCCACTGAGGCAGCAACTGCTACGGCGCTTGCGGTTGCGCTTGTTGTTGAGGCTGTAGTCAGAATGTCTGATTTGCGTCCACTGTCTTTGTTAGCACATTCCCTCTACCACGAGGGACAAAGTTATGTTTAGGGGGATTCACTACCGGTTGGCCTCTCTCAGCCTTCTTCCTTTTAAGGAAGCACTCGGCTTGCTCCTCGCGCACCTTCAGATCTTTCTAAGTTTTGGACGGTGCTGTTCCCATGGCTTCTAGCAGATCCAAAGAGAGTTTGTTGTGACAAGTTTGGAGGATAAAATACTCCATGATCGGGTCTCAGCAATTCGTTACCCTGTTCTAGAAGCGTTTAACGAAGTTGTCGACCATTTCTCTGTCTTTTTGCTTCTCATCAAATAATATGCCGATTGACACCTCATTGTCATCATCAAAGAAGTTGGTGAGAAACACACTCTCCATGTCATCCCAATTGTTGATATTTCCTGGCTTGAGACGATAGTACCAATCGAAGATAGATCCGTGAAGGGTGTCAATGAATGACCAAACTATCAATGGTTCGTTACCAGAGATCACGCCTAGGTGGGACTTGAAGTAGATTAAATATTAAGTGGGTGAAACTCTCCCGTTGCATGGTGTGAAGTTGATCAGGTTAAACTTTACCGGATACGGAATTGATTCCCACTCTTTGGGATACGGACATGGAATCCCAATCTTCTTTACCTATTGAGCAGACATTAATGCGTTGATCTTGCTCTCCAGATCTTTCATTTTCTCATCCTAACTTGTATTTTTCTTCAAAAGATTCTGAGGAGGAACAACTGGACCACCTCTAGCATTGTTATCCTCAGTGGGACCATCCCCAGCGTTTTGGTCAACAAGAGGGGTATTAGCGTTGGGATTTTTATCCATGACTGAATCACTATGTCCTTAATTAGTAGCGTTGCGACGGTTAGATTCACCAATCTGGTTTGATAAGGCTTGAATCTGTTAGTCATGTACTTCCCTCATTCACTGCATGGTCAACTCCATCTCATCTTTGAATTATTCTTTCTGCTTCGCCAAAGCTTCTTGAAGTAATTGAGCCATTTTCTTAGCGTTGACCATGAACGCTTCACGTGATCGTTCCGTACTAGAACCGTATTTTCAGAAGGACTACGGAGTTAACATATGATACTTCATCATCTGAGAAGTGCCCTCTACTTAGCCTAGGTCTGATAGTACCCGACCATAACAAAGTGAGATGCTGGGATGCCCCTGGAAAGGGATTGGGACTAGAATGTTGCGTTGACTTTCCTCTATCAGCCATGTTGATTATGACTTCTCGGAGTTCATCATCCTGACTGACTGATATTCTTTTACGGAAGCGTCTTGATTTAGATTTGGGTGCTTCAGTGGAGATCCTTTTGAATATCGAGACCCTCCGTGGAGCAATCCTAGGGCAGCTACATGCTGATAATATTACCCTGATTAACTTTTCAAACGGACAATGAGAGTGCGATTCTGAGATACTTCTCTTTCGAGATTTCCTTGTACCCTTTGCCTGATAGTATAACTCATCAGTGTTGTGGCCAGAACAACTTATCAGCTGTTGACTTGATTCCCCAAGTATGACGTTATCATGTAATGGACATGTCTCTGTTTGGGGAGAAAGATGATGTATTCATTGCAGTGTTCATTACAACTTCAATCGTTACAATGAAAACAAAAAGATTAGTCTTTTATAAGACCCTTACACAATGAAAACCAAAAAATACAACTCTCGTCAAACAGCACAACGGGTGTTTATCGCCTACTGCTTGCGTGGGATCTTGGCCTGTGATGGGGATGTTGATATCCATGGACTACCAAATGATCAGATCACATCCGGAGCTTCATTGATTCATGAAGGAATCAAAAAACTGAAGCAATTATCTCGATAATAGCAAGATAATCACTCTTCTCAAGATCACCACAACGGGGCAATCTCAAGGGAAGAAACCAGGAACTATAGATCTGACGAGCTCCTCCTCTTTATGCTGACGAACTCGATCCGATCTCCTCCTCTCTTCTGAAATTTGTGCTCCTTCATTCTTCAATTCAGCAGGGCTTCGCAACCGCTCTAGAATTCCATATCTGAAAAAATGAAGGCCCTGTGGCTGTATTTATAGGCTTCGGAACCTTTGTTTTCGGATAAGAATGATTGATTCACTCTTATCTTCAGTTGTAACCACTTAACCACGTTCTTAGATAGGTTTAGATTAGTTGGAACAAATCCAAGTGGTTAACGATTGAAAAACAGCTTTAACTATTAAAATTTAGTTTTTCAGGTCTGCGGACACCCGTGGGTGTCTCGGCGTGGCCAAGACACTCGTGGGTGTCTCGGCCTGGCCGAGACACTTGTTGGTATCTCGGCTAGACTCATGGGTGTCTTGGCCTGGCTGAGACACCAAGGGGTGTCTCGGCGAGGCCCAGAACATAGTTTCACGCACTCTGTCCGTTTCCATCGTATTTTCGTTGTTAGAATTTAGAATTACGTAATTCAAAGTGTGTTGGAAAGCTGACGAGGAGATCTACGAGCTTTCATGATTGAATCACATATGGAGTAAACGGGACCTGAGGGACGCTTCATCTTTTGTAAGCGACGCGTAGCTCCCGATCAGTTCATGTTTGGTTATTCTGAAGTTCTGTTGCTTCATACGGTCCGTCGACTCACTTTATCATTTGTCATCGTCAAATGAGCTTTTGTGACTAGAATAACGACATGTATCGTCTTCTCTCTGTCTTGATCCACGTGCGGGGACCTATAGGTAATTTTTGACTCCTACATATACCCCCTCTAAAGTGTTTTAGTCTCGTTTCTTTTATAGATGAGCTTGAAATACTTTGGATATGATCGGTCCAACCTTCAGTCGATATAAAAGGACCTGTAGTTAGCTTTGATTCTTGACTCCCTCGATTTTTAGTCTATTCGATATTTTGACGAATAGCTAAAGTTCTCCTGGCGCTGCGTTTATCGTCTGGCCATCGTCGAAGTCTTGAATCAAAACTGGTAAGTTGATTTTGGCTCATGTTATCGAGTTGACTCAGAATTGACTATCTCTAAACAGCATTGACCTTAGGGCTTCAGATCGTCTGGCGTTGACTTTTCATTACAACGCGTTGACTGGCGTTGACCTAGGGTTACGCGTTGACCGGCGTTGACCTTAGGGTTTCGGATCACCCGGCGTTGACTTTTTATCGCAATACATTGACTGGCGTTGACCTAGGGTTACGCGTTGACCGACGTTAACCTTAGGGTTTCGTATCGATTGCCGTTGATATAGTTTATGCTCGTACATTTGCTGGAGTATACACAGTTTAAACTCTAAAGGTATTGGAGCATGACGGTCCCAAATGTCGAGGGTATATGACCAATTATTAGAGCTGATTCATCTACATGTATGGATCTTATGTTAAAATTATCGGATTCTTAAGTCACGAGACCAACTAATGGAGCTGGTGCGTCAATGACTCTTGCATTTGTAGGATTTTTGGCAAACCATCAGCCATTAACGAGTTTGATGAGCCTTTACCGACTACCGTTTGATTCGGGCTAGCATGCAAATTGTTTAAGTCCGTTCTGCATGTAACATTGTGCTAAAAGAGTTAACTCTTTTAGTGCTACGATATTGAATACGTAGACTTCGTCTTTCTTATGGAAATAGACTACCCGATAATGCGTGTTAGGCGTTGACTCATCCTTACTTAGGATTCAGGATAAAGGTCCCCAGACTTAGATTCTGGTGTCTTCTTCAATCGGTGAAAAACTAAATCGGCAACGCGTGTTAGACACTGACTTATCCCTACTTAGGATTCTAGATAAAATTCTCCGTACGTGTGAGGCACGGATTATGGTGTTATTAATAACAACCTGCCACAATGTCGAATATGTCGGTTTTTTCCTTTTTACGGTTAAAGACTAACCGGCAACACGTGTTAGGCGCTGACTTATCCCTACTTAATATTCGGGATAAAATTCCCCATACGTGTGAGCCACGGATTATGGTGTTATTAATAACAATCTGCCACAATATTGAATATGTGAGCTTTTGTCCTTTTTACGGTTAAAGACTAACCGACAATGCGTGTTAGACACTGACTTATCCCTACTTAGGCTTCGGGATAAAATTCCTCAGACTTGGATTCTGATATCTTTTTCAATCGGTGAAAGACTAAACCGACAACACATGTTAGGTGTTCGCTTATCATTTCTTAGGATTCAGGATAAAATTCCCCAGACATGGATTCTGGTGTATTCTTCAATCGGTGAAAGACTAAACCGGCAATGCGTGTTAGGCGTTGACTTATCCTTTTTTAGAATTCGGGATAAAATTCCCCATACGTGTAAGGCACGGACTATGGTGTTATTAATAACAACCTACCACAATATCGAATATGTGGGCTTTTGTCTTTTTTACAGTCAAGGACTAATCAGCAATGCGTGTTAGGCGCTGGCTTATCCCTACTTAGGTTTCGGGACAAAATTCCACAGACTTGAATTCTGATGTCTTTTTCAATCGGTGAAAGACTAAACCGACAACACGTGTTAGGCATTGACTTATCCCTACTTAGGACTCAGGATAAAATTCCCCGTGCGTGTGAGGCACGGATTATGGTGTTATGAATAACAACTGCCATAATGTTGAATATGTGGGCTTTTGTTCTTTTTACGATCAAGAACTAACCGACAACGCGTGTTAGGGCTAACTTATCCCTACTTAGGATTCGGGATAAAAGTCCCAGACTCGGATTCTGGTGTCTTTTTCAATCGGTGAAAGACTAAACTGACAACGTGTGTTAGGCGTTGACTTATCCCTACTTAGGATTCGGGATAAAATTCCGCATACGTGTAAGGCACAGATTTTGGTGTTGAAAAGTAATATCTTCTCTTAGGGCAAAGATGAACCCGATGCTGGAGAGGAAGAATTTTATATTCTATCTCCAGTTGCAAAAAAAACTTAAAGTGGGATCTCCACTTTGAGAATCTGAAGAGTGAAACTAAGAGTGGAATCTTCACTCCGAGAATCGAAAAGATTCAGATAATCCTAACTGTCGGAAGGTTTGATTACCGAACTAAATGTTAATTTCTCGTTTATCGAGAGTGAATTGTGGTTTTGGCCCAAACTATAGGAAGGTTTGACCAAGCAGGAGTTTGAGGTGACCCTAATGTAGGCGTATAAAACTGCTTATAGGTCCCTTAACACAGCTCGACACGATGATTCAACAAACCAACGGACCATCGGGCGATGAATCCAAGCATGATCGTTAAACCATAATATCGAGGCTAAGTAAGCCGCGACGAAGCGACGAGATTAACGAACTCGAACACCGAAGCGTATTTACTGCCAAATCAGGATCCGGACTGCCAAATCAGAGTCCAGATCAACAAATCAGAGTTTGGATAAACCGCAAAACTAGAAAATGACAAAACGGCAAACACCTGGAGGGCTCGGTCAAAACCGAGCCGCTCCTAGGTGGCTCACCGAGCCACCTAGGGGTGGCTCGGTGGCCGAGCCACCAGGAGGTGGCTCGGTGGCCGAGCCACCTGGGCCAAGCCCAGATCTGGGCCCAGATCTGAGCCCAGATCTGGTTCTAAATGCCTATAAATAGGCTTGGTGGCTCATTGTTTTGGAGGTTGGAATTTTTGGAGGCGAAGCTCTGCTGGATTGAGATCAGAACCTTGGAGTTTTGAAGCTTTGAAGACTTGAACTTTCAGATCTGGTTCTTAGCGATCATCCACACCAAACAAGGCGGGAGTTCGAGAGAGATCAGATCTGAGATCTACACGGCTACCCTCCGGATCAAAACTTGGTTTTTGATCCCGAGAAGAGTATCGATTTCGCTTGGTCGATCTCGATTATTTCGGGCGATTATTTCCTTAGTGAACTAATCCCCCGGCTATTATTTCCTTCGCGAAATAATACCCGTCATACCGTGTAGATCTGACCGGATCTAGATCGCGTGATGGTCCACGGATTAACCCCGACGCAGGCGAAGAACCCACAAAAGCAAGAGACCACAAAACAGGATCTTGCGATTTGTTCCACAAAAAAGGAAAGTTGTAATCTTTTGATTTTTCTTTGATTTTGTTATAACCGGATCTTATAAAAAGACCAGATCTTCTGTAACCGATAAACAGTTGCTTGAGAAAATAATGACTTCAATGAAGAAAATAATTTTTCTCGCGAACAATCTGGCGAACACAATGGGAGCCACCGATCTCGCTGCCGAGATCGTTGCGCCGCAGCCACGGATCTCAATCTCGGTCGAGGAGGAGGTCGAGTATGAATTCAACCAACAAAAGTTCGAGGAGTATCTGTCATCCTCGTCCGGATCCACCTCCCCCCGCAAGTCCAAGAAGTTCTCCTCCAGGAGAAAAGTCCATTGGTATAAAGAAGTAGAGAATACCAACAAAGATCTCACCCCGATCAATGCCGAAGTTGCATCGAGTGAAGTTCCACCGACCTCCAACCAGGTCAAACCTGTTCTCGCCAATTCCTCCGCCGCTGAAGGCGTAGGGACTCTCTCAAAGAGAGCCCGCCAGAGGCGACGTCAACGCCTGGCGTGGCAATTCGCAAAGGCGATGGAGTCCACTGACGGAATCCGCTACAACGCGGATGTGAAGAACAGGAGAGGCAAACAGCCTCAACAACCAATGAATGGCAGCTCCTCCAAGCCACCAACGAAAGAATGGATCCGTGTCAAACCAAATCGTTCGACACTGGATGAGCGCATTCGCAAGCGCCGCGCACTGTCAGCGCAGGCACGGGCTCAAGTCTAAGAAGCTTGTAGAAGACTGCAAAAGGAAGTGGCCAAAAAGCCGTCACCAACCCGCCAAGTATGGAGGCCGAAGTCTGAAGCGGCAACTCAGGCTAAGGAACAATCATTGCAGCCTTCAAAACAAGTTCAACCTCCCGAACCATCCCGAAGAAGGAGGTCAGTTTTGGAGCGCCTCGGTCCACTTCCCGATGAGCGATGCGAAGCTCCAGTTCAAGAACGTTTGGGCCCGATAAAGAAGCCCCGAACAACTCAACATGCTGGGGGTCGCCGCCACCCTCAACATGACAAGGAGTTCATGGCAACTACGCGCACCAGTTTGCGCATTGAAGTCCAAGAGCCCGCCGAGAACTCACGCCCACAAAGGCGCGTGTCGAGACGCGTGACTCTTGAAAGCCCAAAGAAGGCAATTCGCCCTCAGAAGGAAACGTTGTCGTCTGATGATGATAGCGTTATACCTGAGAAGTCGTGCCAACACACGATAGGTTACTCCGACCTTCAAACCGACGAGTTGTACTATTATGTTGGGGGTACGAGTAAAACCAGGAAAAGAAGTCCTCGAAAACTAGAAACTCAGTGCCCCTGTTCCAAACTCATTCGAGCAGTATTGTATGAGTGCAACTGCATCAAGACAGTCCCCGAAAGAACTTCGGTTTTCGAAAGGCTCAGTACCGAAACGCCAAAACCAAGGCCTAGGCGTTTCCGACGAAGAAGAACGGTAGTCGAAGATGGAGAATTTCCGAGGGTCACCACTAATATGACCAGCAAAGGGACATCGACACGGGATAATCCCGAGTCGATTCCGGAAGTACCCCGGCGTGTAACCCGTCTGCAGTCTGGAGCCATTATACGAGCAACTTATGGTAGGATTCGGACAAGATTACCGTCAAAAGATGAAGAATCGGATGCCGGCTTTGCGGTCGTATCAGATAATACAGTATCCAGCGAGGGATAACCCCGCGAGGTACTTATGATAAGTGCGGAACAAGTGGCCAAGATGCTCGAAGAAGCCATGGCCAAACAACAGGAGAGCTTCAGGTTCAAAATGCAGATGGCCATGCAGAATATGAGAGAAATGCATGACCAACAAATCCAAGCATTGACAAACCGGCAAGGCGAACCAAGTCGTCATAACCAGGTTAATCAGGAAGATGAGGACGCACATGCGGATGAAGCTCACAATGCCAATAATCCTCCCGTCAATGCAGGGGGTGGTAACGAGAATGCCAACAAAAATACAGGTGAAAATTTGAAGATTAAAAACCTCGAGAGCAAAATCAATACATTGATTTCCGCTCAAGAGATGAAGAAGACGGGCATTCCTTATCCATACCCAAGAGAATGGGAATCAATCCCGTATCCGGTGAAGTTCAATCTAATTAACTTCACGCCGTTTGATGGGAAGGGTTCACCCACTCAGCATTTGATTTACTTTAAATCACACTTAGGGGTTATTTGCGGTAATGAGCCTCTGATGGTACGGTCCTTCGTTGGCACTCTTCGTGGAGCCGCCTTCGATTGGTATCGCCGCCTCAAGCCAGGAAGCGTGAATAGTTAGGACGACATGGAGACTAAATTCCTCGCCAACTTCTTCGATGACGATACCGAGATATCCATCGGGTCGTTGCTTGACAAGAAACAGAAAGATGGGGAATTAGTTGATACCTTCGTCAAAAGGTTCCGGAACAAGGCGATGAACTGTCGGGACCCGATCACTGAGGAATTCATTCTCCAGACTTGCCACAACAACCTCGCATTGGACGTGTTGGAAGCAATGGGGACAGCACCGTCCAAAACATGGAAGGATTTGAAGGTCCGAGGAGAACAAGGCGAGCGATTCCTCAGAAGGAAGAAGGCGGAGAGTGGCCAACAGGCGACGAATGCTCCAACACAGAATTTCAACCCACGAGGGAAAGGTAAGGCACATGCTAATGCAGTTGATGCTAATCAAACTTTCCAACTGCAACCTCAGCAACAGCCGCAGCAACAAGCACCACAACAATCGCAGTCGCAATGGCGACAACGGCCTCAGAAGCAGAAATCTTCGGAGCCAAGATTTCCTAAAGTGTACTCCTTCAAAGATGATGAAGTTCCCATCATCTTTAAGTACCTGTTGGAGAATAACAAAATCTAGCTGCCGGCGATCGTGGATCAAGAAGGGGCCAACAAAGTGACGGATCCGAAGTATTGCGCATACCATAGAGCGGTCCATCACCCTACAAGGTCATGCTACCATCTTAAGGATAAGATCCAGGCATTAATTAATGTAGGCGTCATAACCCCGAAGCCGCCCAAGAATGTAGGAGCAAACGCAGTATCAATTAGCTTTGGATCAGTACCCACAACATGGTTTGAGCCAAAACACATCACCAAGATCGGAATGAAGACAGTAAACGATGACCCATACGGACAACGCCAAAAAGGACTTGTACCGCACACAGCCCCAAACGGCGAAATCCTCTGGGTCCATCTTGATCTTCTTAAAGATGATCAGTGGACGACTTCCTCGACCAGAAAGGGTAAAGGCAAGTCCTGCAACGCTACTTCCACGATCTTCGAAGAGGATGGTGATGAAGCTCCTACCTTCCTGCTCTCCGAAGAAGAACAAGAAGTTTTTGCCACTAGAAGCGGAAATCAGTATCACTTCAACTATCCATCACCTAGTGATCAGGTAGCTGAGCACTGGGTGACTAAACGGGGACCAGCCAAAACTCTCACGGAACTGGGGGTGATTGCGGCTCCTAAACCGGTTGAAGAAGCTCGACGACAGCCGGTTGATAAACAGAAAGAAAAGAGGCCCCAAGAGGTGCAGAATCAGAAGCAGTCTCGTTTCAATCGTCCGATTGGAAGAGATAAACCGGAGAGCTCGAACACTCCGCGTATTTTCGATATTATGGCTCAACTAGCTAACATTCCAACGCGGATAACATTGTATGAGTTGCTACGGTTGTCTAAAGAAACCAGGGAAGCCTTGCAAGAAGCCTTGGCCAATTCAGAAGTGTTCCTTACTCAGATCAAGCCGGTACCTGAAGAGCCAGAACTGTTGATTCAACACTACAATATAGCGGCTAAAAACCTTCCCTGCATTACCTTCACCAAAGAGGATATGCAGACGAAGAATTCGAACCATGATCGACTCCTATATTTCGTTGGGTACATTGGCTCTAGCGAAGTCAACCAAATCCAAGTGGATCCGGGTTCCGCTGTGAGTATTATGCCGCTTCGCATGATGCATAGCCTCGGCATTCCAATTAGTAAGTTGGCGTCCATAGGTACGGTTATCTATGGATTCAACACTAGCGGGTCAAGACCCTTGGGCAAGATCCGGATAAAATGTCAAATGGGTGATTTGAAGATGGAAGTCACATGTTATGTGATTGATGCCGAGACTTCATATAACTTACTATTGGGTCGACCTTGGATCCATAGTAATGTTATAATTCCCTCCACTCTCTATCAGTGTTTGAAATATGTCGACACTGATGGTAAAGTTAGGACGGTGGTCGTGGATAAGTAACCATTCAAAGGGTTTGAGAATTATTTCACTGATTCTCTCCTTTATGGAAACGAATCTGATACTGAACCATCGGCCCAGGGCACGGACAGCGGAGAAGAAGCTGATACTGAAGCTGGATTTGATTACGATGGAGGTTTTGTTTTAAACGACATTGTACCCTTGGTAATCAATCTTGATGATGAACAATCGTCAGATGGTAGTTGTAACTGGCAACTTGCCAATAATGAAATAAATGATGATTTAGAGTACTCACTGTCTCTTGATGATGTGATAAAGGGATTGTATGATAATCCTGATTTATATACGCCGCTTCGATCGTCCTATATAACAAAGAAACACTTCCAACATTCTTTCAGAACAACCATGATCGTTCCTGCCAAAATAGGAGGCAAAAAAGAAGTGATTTACGGTAAAGGAGAGAGTTTTCCATTACCTGATCATTTCTTAAGGGAAGATGAGAATGATGACAAACCTGGTCGACATTTATCTAAGTATAGTCCGGAAGCGCGCAAGCTCATGGAAAAACAGGGATATGATTTCACACTCGGAGAAGGTTTATACTTCGATCGAGGTTCCCGTATTCCAGTCAAAGTGGCATATGTACCAAAAGGGAAACCGGATGATTATTATAAATTCAGACGAGGACTAGGTTATGTCTCTTCTTCAGAAGACGAATGTTGCTGGTTAATCAATAGCCAATCATCTGAGCAATACAAAGATGGGTACTCGTCAAATTCCTCGGAATGAGATTCCGATACAAGTCTGGGGGAAGTATTCGAAGCTCTAATGACGAACATGGCTATAGCTGATCCATCCACAATGGAGGACGACGATCAAATGCCAACATGGGAAGACCCATGGGTTCATCACCTGAACATGCAGTACGGTGATAGGTTTGAACAGAGAGAACCCCCTACTGAAGATAAAATAGTGCAAATCAACATGGGCGATGAGGCCAACCCAAAGCCCATATTCATCAGCGATAGCCTTCCCCCAGATGAGAAGGAGGAATTAATTGCTCTCATCAGGGAATACATTGACGTCTTCGCTTGGAACTGTGAGGACATGCCAGGGCTCGACCCTAATGTGGCAAGCACCGCCTCGATATCAAGTCGGATGCTAAACCTGTCAAACAACAGCAAAGACGGTTTCGTTCGCAGATTATGGAAGCCATTGAGGCAGAGGTTAAGAAATTGATTGACTCGGGATTTATCCGAGAGGAGCAACATCCAGACTGGCTAGCCAATATTGCTCACGTTATGAAGAAGAATGGTAAAATCAGGATTTGCATCGACTTCAGGAACCTGAATGAGGCATGTCCAAAAGATGACTTTCCTCTCCCAATCACGGACGTCATCATCGACAATACGTGCGGATTTGAAAGAATGTCTTTTATGGATGGCTTTTCAGGATATAACCAGATCAAGATGCACCCGGATGACGAGAAGCATACAGCGTTCAGAACGCCCCTCGGTGTCTTTTGCTACACGGTGATGCCTTTCGGTCTAAAGAATGCAGGCGCCACGTACCAGCGAGCAATGACTAAGATTTTCCAAGAACATCTCAGAAAAACAGTCGAGTGCTACGTTGGCGATTTGGTTGTAAAAAGCCGCAACAAAGAAGATCACATCAAGGATTTAAAGACGATGTTCGATCTCATGCGGAGTCATCAATTGAAGATGAACCCCACTAAATCTTTCCTTGGAATGTCCAGCGAAAAATTCCTTGGATTCGTCGTCATCACTAAAGGTATACATATCGATCCTGATAAGGTGAAGGCGATACATGAACTGCAACCCCCTAGAAATCTAAGAGAACTCAGAGGATTGCAAGGGCGTTTAGCTTACATCCGGCGGTTCATCTCAAATCTTTCTGGGAAGTGCCAACCATTCTCTAACCTAAACAAGAAAGGTGTGTCATTTATTTGGGACGACGCCTGCCAAAAAAGCACTCGAAGATATCAAAACATATCTGACGAATCCTCCTGTTCTCGTTGCACCGAAATCAGGTAAACCGTTCTTGATTTATCTCAAGGTGATGAACCACTCAATAAGTGCTTTATTAGCACAAGATGATGATAACGGTCACGAACAGACAGTTTATTACCTAAGTCGGACCTTAGTAGGCGCCGAGTCTCGATATCCGATGATTGAGAAAGAATGCCTCGCATTGGTATTCGCAGTACAAAAGATGCGGCATTACTTGGTTGGACAGACGATTTATGTCATTTCTAACGTTGATCCAGTATGGGTATTTATGACTCAACCGGGTTCGATGAATTGGCGGTTAGCAAAGTGGGCCCTTCTCTTGTCCCAGTATGATTTGCACTTAAAACAGGAGAAGTCGGTCAAAGGACAAGCGATTTGTGATCTTTTGGCGGCAAACCCGACAACAGATACGGCAGAAGTATATGATGACTTGCCGGATGAAACCCACGAGGTTAACACTACATCACACTAATAAGTATGGCAATTATACTTTAACGGTGCTTCGAGAGCAATTAATGTGGCAGTAACCCCCGGATGTCCTAAGGTCTCCTCCGGAGTTGGAGTTGTCTTAGTTTCCCCAGGGAAGCATGTAATGCCTCGAGCTTATTCACTGACTGGTCCATGTTCCAATAACGTAGCCGAGTACAACGCGCTTCTCATTGGACTCAGTTTCGCCAAGGAGCTGGGGGTCGAATATCTCGAAGCTTTTGGGGATTCTCAATTGATAGTCAACAAAGTCCGTGGAGAGTATGAAGTCAGGAACCAAGACCTGATCCCGTACCACCAGGAGGCCATCAAATTGGCAGATTCTTTTGAAGAATTCTTTATTGAATACATCCCTCGTCTCCAGAGCGCTTATACGGATGCACTGGCAACACTAGCGGTATCACTTGCGCAGCCTCCCGAAACTGAACTGCTAGTCACAGTAAGATCGTATCAACTCTGCATACCCATATACAATATGGATATCGAAGAGGAAGATGATAGAAACATAAAAACCAAGGAGGTGAACTCAACTCAAATTGAGTCTGAGTCTCAAGATTGGTGTTTTCCTATCATTGACTACGTCCAGTATGGTATTTTGCCAGAGGATGTAAAAGAAAGGGAATCAATCCGCCGAAGAGCACCGAGATTCTTCTATAATACCGAGACTCATACATTATACCGTCGAGGGTACGATGGTTTGTTACTCTGATGCCTTTCAAACAAAGAAGCAGAAGTTCTTAAGGAAGCACACGAAGGAGAATGCGGTGCGCATCAGCCCGGTCCCAAGCTGTATGATCGTATTAGGAGAATGGGATATTTTTGGCCGACAATGGTTCATGATGCAATCAAATACGCCCGAGAATATCATGATTGTCAAGTACATGCAAATTATATGCATCAACCACCGGAGCGTTTACACACGTCAACCACGTCTTGGCCGTTCGAAACATGGGGTATGGACATTGTCGGTTCTATTTTTCCCCCTTCAGTCAAAGGCGATCGATTTATTCTCACAATCACGGATTACTTTTCAAAGTGGGCTAAAGCAATTCCGTTTAGAGAAGTGAAGACGAACAACGTCTTCAATTTCATCAAGCATCATGTCATATACCGACACGGCGTGCCAAGACGGATAATTCATGATAACGGTCCACAGTTCATAAGCAACGCTTTCGTCAGGTTTTGTGACAAGTTCAAAATTCAAGATATTTCGTCAACAGCTTGTTATCCCGCCTCGAATGGACTACCTGAGGCTTTTAACAAGACGATTATCAAAATCTTGTCAAAGCTCGTGAAGACCAATAAACGAGACTTGGATGATAAACTCGGTGAAGCACTCTGGGCTTATCGTACCACCATACGCACACCTACAGGAGCTACCCCATATTCGTTGGTATACGGATGTGAAGCTGTGCTGCCATTAGAAATCCAAATGCCATCCCTTCGGATCGCTCTCTCAACTGAGATGACGACGGAAGAACAACATCAGAAACGTCTCGAAGAACTCGAAATGTTGGATGAAAAGCGCTTGGAAGCTCAACAACACATTGAGTTTTATCAAGCCAGAATATCTAGGGCTTTTAACAAAAGAGTCCGACAGAGAAGCTTCAAGGAAGGAGATCTGGTCCTCGCTGCTCGCCGACCGATAATCCTCAACTCCAACGGCGCTTATCGCCTGATTTCTCTAGAGGGCGTCAGGCAATTAATGCTAATAAATGGGAAGTTCCTGAAAAAGTACTATCCTTAGTACATTCAGGATAACCCATTTACCGGGAAGTTCCTTGAAGAATATTACACTTAATATTCTAGAGGATAACCCAAAATTATTTTCACTACCAAAATCCCTCACTGATCAATTTCAATTGACAGTGAGTCCACCAAAAGTGTCTTTTTGGCCCAAACCGCCAGCAATTTCCCCTCTTGATTCTTTTCACGAACAAGAGGTCCACTTTCAGTTCAGAGTCCCCTTTCGATAAACGAAAGAACTCCCTTCTTTTTCTCTTTGGTTAAACCTCCTCATGGTTATAACCGAAGTTGAAATTTCATTTCGATAAACGAAAAACTCATCTTCAGGCTAGATAACCAATCATATAAAAGGTAAGTTTATCTAGATCTTCCAGGTTTTCGGAGTGGAGATCCCACTTCTAGTTTCTTTTGCGCTAGAAATAGAATATAAAATTCTTCCTTTCCAGAATCAAGGAATAGAATATAAAATTCTTCCTTCCTTGTATTCGGGTTTGCCTTCACCCTAAAAGAAGACCAGGAAATAGAATATAAAATTCTTCCTTTCCCACACTAACCTTTTCTAAGAATTTATCAATCTAGGATTCATCCTAGGAAGTTTATCCCGAATCCTAAGCAGGGATAAGTCTGCGCCTAACACGCGCTGTCGGTTTAGTCTTTCTCCGTAGAAAAAGACACCAGAGTTCTATTCTGGGGTATCCTATCCTGAAACCTAAGCAGGGATAAGTCTGCGCCTAACCCGCGCTGCCGGTTAGTTCTTAACCGTTAAAAAGAACACCCGCCCACATATTCAACATTGTGGCAGGTTGTTATTAATAACACCAAAATCCATGCCTTACACGCATGGGGAATTTTATCCTGAATCCTAAGAAAGGATATGCCGACGCCTAACACGCGTCGCCAGGTTAGTCTTTTACTGTCTAAGAAGACACCAGAACCTAATTCTGGGGACCTTTATCCCGAAGCCTAAATAGGGATAAGTTAGCGTCTAATACACGTTGCTGGGTAGCCTATTCCTGTAACAATGACGAAGTCTACGTATTCAAAGTCGTAGCACAAAGTCTTAGAGAATTCACTCTCTTAGCACAACGTTACATGTGGAACGGATTTAGACAATCCGCATACTAGCCCGACTCAAATGGTAGTCGGTAAAGGCTAATCAAATCCGTTGAAGGCTGGGGGTTAGCCAAAAATCCTAAAGTTAACGCCTAACACGCGTCGCCGGGTAACCTATTCCCGTAACAAATAGTAAAGCCTATGTATTCGACATCATAGCACAAAATCTCAGAGAATTCACTCTCTTAGCATAACGTTACATGCGGAACGGATTTAGACAATCCGCATGCTAGCCCGACTCAAACGGTAGTCGGTAAAGGCTTATCAAATCTGTTGAGGGCTGAGGGTTTGCCAAAAATCCTATGAGTATTATGGTCAATTATTCTAAACAGAATGAGAAATAATAATAAAGATAAAGATAAAACCATGTCCACTAAGAGGATCAAAAGTCAAAATATCCAGCAAAAGAAATCATACATCAAGCCCATGGCTAAAAATCTGCTGACTAATCTTAGACAGCTTCTCATCATAAGCTTGCCTAAGCTCATCCTCCAATTCAGCTTTGAGGGACTCTTCAGTGGTGGCTAGAGTCTTCACAGCAACCTCCTCCGTCTCAACCAGCTTCTGCTTCAAGGACTTCAACTCCTCAGATAAGGCAATGTGGGCTTGCTGATCCTGTACCTTCGTCATTTGAAGGATACTCAAAGTCTCCTCTTCTTCACGAAGTCCTTTTCTGAGCTGTTCTATCTTGGTCTCGCAAGAGGCAATAGAAAAGTCAAGGTTGTCAAGTGAAGATGATCTAACAGCAATGTTGGCCTCAACTCGATCTATCCGATCCCGCTGCACCTGAATCTCGAACTCAGTAAGAACTCGAGTATCACGCCATGACTGTAAACTGGTATCCAACTCGGCAGCAATGAATGAAGAGGCACCTGCATCACGGAGCTCACGTAACATCTGAAGCTCATGCTCTAGGCAATCAAGGTCATCAACTATAGCCTTCGCCAGATTCGGATATCCTGCATCCCTTATTGAATTTATTCTGGGGTCAAGGAAAGGCTTGAATTGGTGAAGGACGAGTCCGTCGTGGAAGAGCTTGCCAATCATAGTGTTCACGAAGGAGAAGAAGGAGCGAACTTCTATGCAGATGACGATCTTCTTAGGATCGTTGTCTGATAACAACTCCTTCACAAGGACATGAAGCCGAGAAGAAGACTCTACACAAAGAAAGGGAAATCCTTCAAAAAGCCTTGATGAGGAAATAAATGACATTTCTCAGTTGCTTAATTCATACCTTCTTCCCCTTGAGTCACTGGGGGTAGTGGAGGTGTAACCGCTGTTGATGTATCAACTGGTGTAGTTGGTCTCACAGCCGGCTCAACAGGATCAATCTCAACAAAAGTTTCTGTCAAATACGAAATGGAATTTTCAGATTCATCACATTATAGCTGCATTAGTCAAAAAATGGCTAGTCCTATAATTAACCTGAGAAGAGGCACGTACCTTCAAATGGACCATCCTTGGAATTCTTGGGGAGTGTAGATTCAGGAAACATATCTTCAGGCATTTGGTCATCAATCTGAGGAGAGCCATACGTGAAGTGGAGCATAGGAGTGTCCACAAGCAAACCCTCCTCTTCGAAATCATTAGTCGAAAAATCTGACACAAGAAAATATAAATGCGAGAGAAGAGTAAAGAGACTACGACCAATGGAAATGAGTTACCTCTTACGGATGTGTTAGCCTCTCTACTCCCAAGGTCCACGTTTTCCCCCTGCAATTTATCTGAAAGAGCAAGAAGCATAGAGACAATTAAGGGAGGCATGAATTCTGAATCATTCAGTTCCTTTGTTTGCCATCTAAAGGATATATTGTCAATGGTAGATGTACCTGGATTCGCTGAATCGGGTCCTACATTGATAGTCTCCCTAACGTCGGTAGCTTCTGCAGGCTTTTCCACCTGGTGTGGTAAGTCAGGCTCACCAGAAAATACAAAATCATGAGGAGTAGGATCGAGACTCATCTCGCCTTCCTCACGCTCTCCTATATAAAGAGGGAAAAACATGAGCTCGAAGTTCTGAATGATCAAGAGGATGGTCTATAGGGTAGATGTTACCTCCGTCGCTAGTGGGATCATCACCAGCCAAATCCACCTCAGGTGCTCGTGGATCTGCACGCGGCTTGTGGGCTAGTCTCTTCCGCCTAGTAGCTGGGACAACAATCGGAGGTCTCGCCTGAGTAAAAGGACGGAATTCTTCTTCTTCATCAGCCACTGTCCTTGAAACATCAAACAATTGTTAAAACTAATAATTCTGGAGGACAGAGAGAAAAGATGGGTGATTAACCTCGCTCGAAATATTCTTCGTAATCTTCAGGATCTTCGCTTGAGGCTTCTTCAGCAGAATTGAAGGTCTTCTTTCCTTCTTCGTCGATTCGACGAGTCTTGCCCCGTGTCCTCTGTGACCGAGCATCTTCCTGAATCGCACGAGAATCAGCCTGAGAAGCTTCCTCAGCCACTAACTCTGCCATCGGCTTCACAAGAACGGATTTGTTAGCTGCTAACAACCATCTGCAGCTTAAGAATGTGAGCTTTAACTGACGCTCAGCACTCAGGAGACTGAACTTAGCACCGGTGCAGCCCGTCACGGTCCACAGCCATGCCCGAAGACCGTCCACCAGACCGCCGTGAGTCCGAAGCTGCTGACGCGGGTTCCCGATATAAAGCTGGTCATAGCCAAACTGGCGAGCGAATCGGCAGGGTAGATATGGCTCTATAAAATACTGATTCCTCACCCGGAAGGTCAGATAACCCGGCCTAATGTTCACTAGCCAATTAAAGCAGCCGATATCTAAATGAGTTTGATACTCCCTCGGCCTCTCCTCATCAATCAAGCACTCGCCGTATCAGCTGAAGAACTGCGGGAAGCAAGTAGAAAATGCCCAACACTTATGGACCTGTAGCTGCTTCCTGACTTCAAGAAATCCTCGCCCCTCCCACCTACCATTCTCAAACAACTGTAGGAGGGGAACAGAGCGATCCGTGGTGTTAGGTACCGACATCATATCAGAACGATGAAGGACGAACCAAGCCATCAAATAAGTGTATGGAAGCTCCACCTTAATAAGAGGAATCCGAGCCGACGGTACACCTTCTTTCTGTGTGAAAGCACTAGAAATCTGTCGAAGCCCTCGATGAATGTTAGCTACCATCACCGGAAGAAGCAAAAGTTCCTTTTTATAGGCAAGCTGAACTACTGGGTAGAGCACCTCCAATGGCAAAATGTCACTGGACTGATACGGGACCACGCATTTCTTTAACCAGACAGCGAGGTAACCGGCAAGAAGGGTCATCAGCTAAATCGATGCGGCCGCATGCCACAAGAAGGATTTAAATTTGGTCCCTGTAGGAAAGCCACTCTCGAGACTACTAAGGGTATAGGAGTGAGCGTCGATCTTCTTCAGCAGACCATTAACCTCTGAAGGAGTAAGCGTTGCCAGCTCACAAATAGCCTCACCAGAAGTGCTCTCTAAGTTTCTGAACAAGTAACATGCGAACTGCTTCAGGCTCACCTGTGACTTAGTCCTCTTCGCTAAAGGCTCAGACTGGGCCAAAGCAATATGGTAGTGACATGTGAGATCCCATAAAGTCTCATAACGGTTGGGCATGCGGTCCTTCAGCTGATTCAACTCATGGTTGGAAGGAAAGTACTCCTGATATAACATCTGGCCCATGGGCAAACCAGAAATCTTGTGCATCTCATGGAGAGCCAAGCCCAACTCTCCGTGCCCAGTCAGAAAAGTGTTTGAATCCGGGTTTAGAGCTCGTACAAAGCAAAGAAATGCTTAGCGCTGACGGGTAAACCATACATGGTGGAACGAATAGCTGCATATAGACCACAAGCGTGTAATTCCTCTCTCCATCGGCTTAAGACGTAGGTCGTCATACGAGCCCACCAAAGCCTGTCTGAAGAATGAACCCAGTCATAGAATCTGTGGTGCGACGCAGGCATCTCCCGTCCTAAGTCGGCGAGACGATTCTTCAAAGTAGAAGCAGAAGCAAGAAACTCGTTACGCGACGGTGTATCCAGCCCCAATACTCCAGGTCGCAATCCAATGATATGACTCCTGCTCGAACCAGGAGCTGCATGATGAGTAATATAGCCGCAATGAATGCTCTCATGCTCCTCCGTCAAACGCCACGACATCTCCCGTGTCACGGCCTGATGTCTGAGCTCAGTCAATGAACGATGACGAGAAATCTTAGGCAAATATAGGAAACCCTCGTCATCTTTATGAAGCCACTTCTCGACACCAATAAACACTGCATCAGGGTCTTCAACAGAGTCGCTAAATAAAAAGTCAGTCTTCCTGAGAAGCTGAACAGAGCTGGTATCCTTCACGAAAGGCGCATCAGTGATCAACTGTCGAAGAACTCGGTGTCCACCTTCCTTCACCACTTGGGCAACCTCTGGTAACGTGCCCGAAGTAAACTGAGAAGTAAGTGGAATAGGTGAAAAATCATCGGAGGTCGAGTAATACTCGTCACGACGCCCGTCCACTGCATGAGATGAGAACGCTCTGGAGGTATATTCCACTGGAGACAAGCAATTAAAAATTTGTTAGTCTCAGTTATAAAAAGGAAGTTGAACTCATCTTACGAATGGGTAAGGTAGAGTCACTGCCATATAAAGGGTGAGACGATTTGGCCACATTATGCAATCATAAGGTAGGGTATATCCCTGCCTTATAAGGCATAATGCAGCGTCAAAACGCCCCCTTTATTTATTTTGAGATATGGTTTTGACCAAGCAAAACCTATCATTAAAGCGTCAATCCTCACCAAGGAGAATTAAGGCTCTTCCCGATTGTCTCACCAAGGAGAACAAAATGGGGATAAAGGACTAATCTACAAATCTCGAAATGCGCAAAAAAGAGAGCTCACCAGTGTATGAGGGATGCACGCCATCAGCTGACGCGGTAGGGGGTTGACCTCTCGGGATATGCGACATGATGATCTGCAAAATAAAAGAGGGGATCAAATACAAAAATTTTAGTTAGGGTGACAAACTCTAAACCTAAAATTTTACCCCCTCTTTATTATAATTAAACCCCTCAGATCTCCAAATTTAACCCCCTGAAATGCGAGCTCGAGGCGTCAAATCACAACCCTAACTCTCATATACAATCCCACAAATTCATAGACTGAATTAAATATGAAACATGTCAAAATTATGAAGGATTTACCTGAAGAAAAGCTCGAGGATCCAATAAAAATCAGATCTTGAAAGAAGCTCGAACCACGTGCTCGAGGGGCCTGAGAGAAATTTTTTATATGGAGATTTTGAAGGATTTTTCAGTCCAAAATCAAAAGGAAAGGTGGATCTTAGATGAATTTTAGGGTTTGAAGGAGAAAGGATGCACGAGAGAAAGAAAATTCAAAAAAGAGGAGAAGGGGGGGGGGGGGCGGCCCTAGGAGGGAGAAAAGGAGCTCTTTTATAAGAGTGAACCAGCCTTGAACCGGACCAGACCAGTCCTGAACCAGACCAGATCAGTCCTGAACCAGACCAGACCAGGCTAAATCAGTTCAAATGAGACTGAACCAGACCAGATCAGTCCTGAACCAGACCAGACCAAGCTGAACCAGACTGAACCAGGGTAAACCAGTCCTAAACCAGTCTTGAACCAAGCTGAACCAGACTGAACCAGGGTAAACCAGTCCTGAACCAGTCTTGAACCAGGTTGAACCAACTTTGAACCAGTTCTGAACCAGTTTGAACCAGATTTGAACCAAAATTCAAATTGGAGCTGAACCGAGTATCGAAACGACTTCAGATCGACCGTCGATTCAGTCCCTCATTTATTCACCCCTATCCCATATATTTGGAAGGGTCGGAAGGGTTTTTGAGCCTAATTACTGCCTTTTTTGGGTTATTATTGGACCGGTTCAACTCATTCGAACCTGAAAAATACTCCAATAAGGTATACGAGTATAAACTATTCCCTATTTTTTGTTGAGAAGTTTCTGGAGAGTATTTTCCTAAAAATATTCTTAAGGATAACTCAACAACACTCCGAAAAGTATAAGAGTATAAACTGCTTCTCGAGACTCCAGCAGACATACAAGTATAAACTGTGTCAAAACGCCGGACAACTCGTTGCAAATGAAGACTCAACGCCAACAATCGATGGTCAGTTCTATGTTGAAACAACAAACACGAGCTAAAGATCAGAAAATCAAGAATTAGCTTCAAGTTCGAAATTCCGACAACGGTCAGACAATAAATGCAGCACCGAAACCCTTGCAGACATTCGACAAAGCACCGAATAGCCTGGAGGATTGAAAGAATCAAGAATAGAAGGTATTCCAAGGTCCCGTTACACCGATTGAAGGTTGGGACAATCATATCAAAAGTATTCCAGACTCTTCTATAAAAACAATGAGGCTGAAACACTTTGGAGGGGGTATCTGTAGGTGTATAAAACTGCTTATAGGTCCCTTAACACAGCTCGACACGATGATTCGACAAACCAACGGACCATCGGGTGATGAATCCAAGCATGATCGTTAAACCATAATATCGAGGCTAAGTAAGACGCGACGAAGCGATGAGATTAACGAACTCGAACACCGAAGTGTATTTACTGTCAAATCAGGATCCGGACTGCCAAATCAGAGTCCAGATCAACAAATCAGAGTTTGGATAAACCGCAAAACTAGAAAATGACAAAACGGCAAACACCTGGAGGGCTCGGTCAAAACCGAGCCGCTCCTAGGTGGCTCACCGAGCCACCTAGGGGTGGCTCGGTGGCCGAGCCACCAGGAGGTGGCTCGGTGGCCGAGCCACCTGGGCCAAGCCCAGATCTGGGCCCAGATCTGAGCCCAGATCTGGTTCTAAATGCCTATAAATAGGCTTGGTGGCTCATTGTTTTGGAGGTTGGAATTTTTGGAGGCGAAGCTCTGCTGGATTGAGATCAGAACCTTGGAGTTTTGAAGCTTTGAAGACTTGAACTTTCAGATCTGGTTCTTAGCGATCATCCACACCAAACAAGGCGGGAGTTCGAGAGAGATCAGATCTGAGATCTACACGGCTACCCTCCGGATCAAAACTTGGTTTTTGATCCCGAGAAGAGTATCGATTTCGCTTGGTCGATCTCGATTATTTCGGGCGATTATTTCCTTAGTGAACTAATCCCCCGGCTATTATTTCCTTCGCGAAATAATACCCGTCATACCGTGTAGATCTGACCGGATCTAGATCGCGTGATGGTCCACGGATTAACCCCGACGCAGGCGAAGAACCCACAAAAGCAAGAGACCACAAAACAGGATCTTGCGATTTGTTCCACAAAAAAGGAAAGTTGTAATCTTTTGATTTTTCTTTGATTTTGTTATAACCGGATCTTATAAAAAGACCAGATCTTCTGTAACCGATAAACAGTTGCTTGAGAAAATAATGACTTCAATGAAGAAAATAATTTTTCTCGCGAACAATCTGGCGAACACAATGGGAGCCACCGATCTCGCTGCCGAGATCGTTGCGCCGCAGCCACGGATCTCAATCTCGGTCGAGGAGGAGGTCGAGTATGAATTCAACCAACAAAAGTTCGAGGAGTATCTGTCATCCTCGTCCGGATCCACCTCCCCCCGCAAGTCCAAGAAGTTCTCCTCCAGGAGAAAAGTCCATTGGTATAAAGAAGTAGAGAATACCAACAAAGATCTCACCCCGATCAATGCCGAAGTTGCATCGAGTGAAGTTCCACCGACCTCCAACCAGGTCAAACCTGTTCTCGCCAATTCCTCCGCCGCTGAAGGCGTAGGGACTCTCTCAAAGAGAGCCCGCCAGAGGCGACGTCAACGCCTGGCGTGGCAATTCGCAAAGGCGATGGAGTCCACTGACGGAATCCGCTACAACGCGGATGTGAAGAACAGGAGAGGCAAACAGCCTCAACAACCAATGAATGGCAGCTCCTCCAAGCC